>CAJHQQ010001673.1:42500-86426 GCA_905132885.1 Moricandia moricandioides
CCTGATTTGAAATAGAGGATACATTGACTTATGAGTAGCATCAACATCAACTACGGAGCAGGTTATTCAAAAACATATGCGAAGAAGGCATTGAATATTACTGCTAAATCGGGATGAGGATGAAACAGAAAAGAAAAGGAAAACTTGGGTAGAGGCATGAGATGTTCAGCTCTGTCGACAACATGAGAACAAGTATAAAAATAAATTCTCGACCAAGAACACATGAAAACAATTCAGAGAAGTGACTACGATGTGTTCATGGGGTACGAGTGTCTGGTTTGCATATGGGTCGCCTAAATATGCTTTCCTCGTGTGGTTAGCGACTCTAAACAATCTCACTTCATGGGATCGAATGGAAAGATGAAATGCCAACATCAATGTACAGTTTGTTCTTTTCCAAGCAACCATGGAGACACGAAATCACATATTATTCTCTTGTCAGTATTCCGCTCAGGCTTGGAGAAAGCTAATGAGAGTAATGCTTGGCGATGACTACATTATGGACTGGAACAGCATGACATCCCTCATCAAAGATCCTACATCAATCCACATAAGACTCTTTATCATAATGTACGCTTTCCAGGCTGCAATCCATTATATTTGGCGTGAAAGAAATAGTTGGTGACATAGAGCAGATCCTTCACCCACCTATCAGGCTAGAAAAGCACCATGACAAGACAATAAGAAATAGACTTAGCACAATTAGCCATAAGGAAAATATAGCATTTTTTTGAATTATCAAGAGGTTCGGGCTGAAACTCTTATCCTTTTAGGCCCAAAATCATCATATGTAATATTGATTTCGTCCCAACGGTCACTCGAATTAAGGGAAAACATAGCATATAAAGATGGACAACATATTTTGGCTGGAGGACTAATATTTAGAACATTCTTTATTTTTTCTTCAATTTTATTTCATTACATAAACGTTAGAAACACATTTCAAAAATAGAAGCACTCGATGTAAACAGTTTTTTTCTGAATATAATTTAAAATTCATGAAAAAAGAAAACAAAATTAAGGGATAATTTATAAGATATCCATTAGACAGAAAAATTAACAAACTAGCTATGCTTTGGAAAATGTGTCAATGTGCAACATAAATGGACATTGCTCTCCTTTACAGCGCGTGAGAGTGTGTTATACACACACTAAAACCAAATTTTATTCTATTTATAATATTAATAATATAGAATAGATCATTTAAACAGAAATTCAACCATATGGAAGAATACTATTTTTTTAGTTTTATTTATTGTAGGTTTTAATGCAGTTTGCCTAATATCTCAACTAAATAACATATTAATTTGTAAGAGGCATCTATAAATATAAGAATGATTGCCAATAAAGATTGCAATTCATGTAACTAATCAAAACTTCTAAATACACAATACAATGAATATCTAAATACATGGTCAGATTATATGTTAAAATGAACACCTGAATTATGTAGACATTGTATGATGGAAATGAGCATCTATTATACTGCATATCTTGTCAATATTATATAAAGAATAAAAATTACTATTCTATATAGGGTAACTATACGGTATAGTGTAGAGATGAAGAATAAGAGGAAGATGAAGAAAAAAGAGAAAAGAAGAGGAGAAATGTAAACATGATGATTGTGATGAAAAAGAAGAAGAAGAGAAGACGATGAAGATGAAAAGAATAAAAAGAAGATAAAAATGTTGTCATATATTATATTATATTGGTAAAATAGAATAGTATATTATATTATTTTCAAGCAAAACACAAAAATATATGTAAATACCATATATATATATATATATATGAAAGGAGGAATAACATAACAATTTTTTTTTATATCTCTTTGTGATTTATATAATTTACAAATTAAATAATTATATAGATTTTGTATGTGTTATTCTATTTATCATGTTTCTATAGAATAATATGCACGTTTCTCTATTTCAACATTACATATGAGAATCAATCAAATATATATTCGTTTTAAAAAATTCAAAATATGTTATGCATTAAAAAAATCTGTATTTTTCATAAGTAAGTTTCAAAGTTAAATAAACATTTTTTGCTACTTAGAATAACTTAGATTAAAGAAGAGGAATTTGAGAAAGGTTATAATGACAATTAATATAGAAATATATAGAATAGTGATGGTTTTTTTTCTATGGTTATTTTCTTAATTTATTTTTTTAATGGTTATTGGCCCCAATTTCCTAAAATTTAATCGGGCTTAAAAAGTAAAAAAAAAAACGCTTGCGATGCTACTTATATTGTCTTAAATGAACATAAAGTAATCTCCAGCAAACACAATGTGCTATTTAGTAGGTGTTTTAACCAAACAAACCTTGTAGACAATTTTAACATCTAAACTAAATCTTGATCCGCACAACCGTGCGGGTTCTTTATTTCTATATTAAAATATTTTAGTTTATATAACAAAATTTACTAATACCTTAATATAATTTAGTGTTATATATTATGTAATTTTATAATAGCTATGTTTAAGTGGCTTATATATTATTACTATTAGTTTTATATTTTGTAACAAAAATTATTATAAAAATAATATTATGTTACAATATTATTACATACTTATAAATTTATGGGGAGCAAATTAAACTGGAACGATATAGTAGAGAAGAATTTTTTTGAGATACAACTAAAAAACACAATTTTTTTAAAGAGAAATTATAATACATTATACTTCAAAATAATTTTGTAATTAAATAATATTTGAGAAATACACTATAAGTTGGATAGAATATCTTCTTTCAATTTGAAATAGAAATCAATCTTTGTAACTAAATCTTTATAAATTTTTTTTGAAATTAATCAGTTTAAATTGTTATTATCCTTGAATATTAAATTAAAATATTTTATATAATTTTATATTTTCGTATATATCAAAAATAAATTTTTTTTTAATTATAATTATAATTTATGATAAATAAAATTAAAAATAAATAGTTTTGGAAATAAAATTTAATTAATTCTGAAAATATTTTGTTAGAACTTTCTTATAAAATATATTTTTAATTCAGATAAAAAGATAAAATATTATAATTAATTCATTTAAAATTTGATAAAATTTAAAAGAATGATACAAATTCAAAAGATCACGGATACATTTAAATCTATAATTAAAATATTTTATATAATTTTAAATTTTCGTATATAAAAAAAGTAGAATAAATTTTAATTTCTAATTATATTGTTTAACTAAAAATAAATTACGTACTTTTTGGAAATATAATTTAAATTGATTCTGAAAATATATTTTTAAAAGATGTTGTTAGAACTTTCTTTAAAATATTTATTTGAATAAAATTGATTCTGAAAATATATTTTTAAAAGATGTTGTTAGAACTTTCTTTAAAATATTTATTTGTATTCAAATAAAAAGATAAAATATTATAAATATTATAATTAATTCATGTAAAATTTTATGAAATTTTAAAGAGTGGTCCAAATTAAAGAAAAAAGCACGCATGAAAAATTGATCACTACAATATATATATATATATATATATATATATTTAAAGTGATTTATATTAAAACCAGTATATGGTTGAATTTATAGTATTGTATTTTAAAATATTATATATTTATCAATACATGTTTGTTAACACGATATCTATATAAATATTGATACATCTATATTGTATAATATTATTAATAATAAAATTTATTATGCAAATACAATAGTGTTAGGCTTTTTTAGATTTTATTTGATTTTATTATTTTCATGGTAAAATTCTAGCAACATTTTATTTTAATAATAAATGTTATTATTATTATTAATTAGATCATATACATGTATTAACTATCAAATAATGAAATGTTATTATTATTAAGCAGATTTAAATGGGTAATTGCAAAGATAATTCTATATTGATGAAATGATATATTTTCAAAATTATGCATATCTAATAATATTTTGATGGAGTAAAAATAGAATTAAAATTGTTGTTAGGATTTTGTTATGAAAATACAAAAAATAATGCAAGCAACTTTCTAGGGATAATCTATTTAAAATATCACACATAAAAGAAATCATGACTTCTATTTTAATATTATATAGATGTTTATATGCAGTGACATTAATACATAGTACACAATTGTAAACTGTAAAATGTAAGATCTTCTATCAAGCATACAAACATGAATATATTTTTGCATTTAATTTTAAAATTGAACATCAATGATGATGATTATTATACAAGAAAACTAAAAGAGAGATAAAATTGCTCAAACAAGATCTATAATTCATCATATAGCTTGAGCCCATCATCCATAAGATCCTCACAATGCTTAACAAAAGGAAAAATCTCCCCCGAGTTTTTTCTCCAGTCAGGTTCACATCCATGAGATGGAGGAGTAAGGTAACAAGGCTCCATCAACGTGGATCGAACGCATGGAGGATCAGGAGTTGTAAGATCCCTTGGCTGATATAGTAACCATGGCTTTAGTCCTCCAATACTATAAGCAACATATCCAAATGTGGACCTTGCGCTTGTGACAATCTTATCGGTTAAGCTAAGTAGATATATCTCAGCAAGCGCCTTTTGGTCGTGAAGCTTCTTGTCAGTTTGCTGAAACCTTTCTCCACTTGGCTGATTAACTTCAATAATCTCTCCGGTCAAACTTGGTCTCTCCCAAAACATGTTCTTTAAGTTGTCAGAGTACTCAGGATATAAAGATGTTACAAGAACAGCTTTAAGTTTGGTGATACTCGATGTATTGACTTGTGTAGCCAACTCAGGCAAGAGTTTCTCTCTTTGTGTACAACCTACGATCTGGTCCATGACGTGTTGGAAATATCCAGCGTTCTTTGTGAATACGCGTATTTGAATCCCGAGTGTCTCGTCTGCTCTGGATAAGTGAGCATGGTAGTACCTTGTAACCATACCCCAAACTTGATTTGTCGGGTGAAAAAGATAACGAGAGAGAAGGTGAAAGACAGTATCTTTCTGTGGGAACAGCTTCACTAGTTCAAGTTGGAAAGTTGGATTAAACCATAGAGATGGAACAAAGTAGACATTGGCTTGAATAATCAACCAAGGGACTTTATTGATCAAACTTTGATCCTTTTCGCATACGAACATCTTATCTTCATCCCTTGAATCGTGGAGGTTATGAAGATATAGATGCTGGGGGATTGAAGTGGAGTTGATGGCATGATTGTTCAACATTGTTCCGTAACAATGAGAATATCCCTTGTTGTACCGATAAGTACCATTCATCAATGGAAAGTCAAGAGGAAGCAACCAAGAAGTACCTGGAAATGGTTCGCATAAGATATCACTAACATCCTTGCGGTTGTCAACAAGAATGATTCTCTCGGTTAAGAGAGCGTAGAGGAACGCAGAAGCGATAGTAAGCATTCTGTTTCCAAGCCCGTAACCCGCGATCCATACAAGGTATCTGCATTCACCAACAGAGTTGCCTGCATACTTCTCATCACGAACAAGATTCTCTGTTGCTTCCTTGTAGGCTTTTGTGTCTGTACCGCAACGCTTGTGAAGCACCTCATAGCTTCTAAGCTTAGAGATGAGATATTCGGAAGGGTTGTATGGTGAAGGCTGGCGATACAACGAAGATTTATGATACCTACTCAAGCAAGAACCTTCATCGAAATCGGCGCTTATAAGCCCTCCCAGTAGTGTATCCCTCGGTGTTTTGGACTCTTTTGAAACTGTAAAAGAAAATCAAAGTGTATAGTCAGAAGGAGCATTCTTTGAATAAATATATAAAATAGAAACAATGGGTCTATGTTTTACCGGTGGATATAGCATCAAGAAGTTGGTTCTTGATGATGTTTGAGGATGATAATAACATTATAGACAAAACTAGTATGCAGCTAATGAGGAATGTTATCAGAATCGTCATCTTCAAAGCCAAAGTTTGAAAACTTTACTGGAGATCTGAAATTTGTGATACATGTTGACATTAGTTCGATCGCTTATAATCAGGAGATGATAAAAAGTATTATATATATAGCGTGATTACAACTCTTATTGTGATTTGAAGTTGAAGATACAGTATGACTATGAATATGTTAATGCGTGATTGTCAAGTTGTGATTATCAACGAAAGTCTGAACGTGACTCATGTAAACATATCTTGAACTCTGAATTCGTTTATTGTATTAAACTCTATAAATTATTAAAAACTTAGTTTTTAAGTTAACTTTATATAATATTTGAAATAACTGTAATAAAGTCAATGAAATATATACAAATCAAACATATAATTTTCTGCATTAAATCTTCGATTAGTGAACCCACTTGTAGAGAAAAAGAGAGGCGATGTGATATTTCTCTTTCAGAATTAAAAACATTTCTTAATCTCAATATATAAGATTTTTTTTTTTTTTTTTTAGTGGCAAACGGCTATTCTATTACTCAAGCTTGAGATGGTCTGGGTAACCAGACCGGGATAGAACAACCAATAAAAAGTAACTCACTATAGAATGATCTAGTTGTCTTAACTAAAAAATCTGAAAACTGGTTGCGCGCTCGAGGAACATAAGAAATTTTGAAGTCCGGGAAGCAAATCAGTAGCGTTTCTATCCTCTCCAGTTTCGTAGCAAAGCTTGGCCAAGCGTGAGGGTCCTTGATCATAGCAATCAGCTCCTTGCAATCTGTACCGAAGCTCTGGCATGTCGAATGTTGAAGCATATTCTCCATCGTCCATTGCAGTGCTTCTACTTCCGAATGCAACGCTGATTCTCGTCTAGGTATATTTCGTGTTCCCATGAGTTGACGATTCCCACCACTGTCCATCCAGACCCATCCACAACCACTAAATTGATCATGGCATGTCCATGATCCATCTATTAAGCAGATATTACCCAAGCTTAAGACCTGAAATTCCTCGTCATTGTTCCCTTGTATCACTGATGACACCACCTCGTTTGCAGCAAACCAAGCCTGACATTCACTCTTAGCATATCTTACTAGTTCCACATGATCCCTATCTATTCCCCTAAAGAGTCTATCATTTCGAGCCTTCCAAATGATGCGTCCCTAGGATGCTCTTTGGTGATGGGATGATGGATAGATCCTTGCAAGAACGAATCAGAGACTCAAGTCCTTCAAGGCGTGTGGATTGAATGGTGACACAAGAGGGATGGATGATCTCTTGATACTCCTAGATGAATAACTTGGATATGACACACCAAACTAAACACCCTTAGGTCTCTGGATACTACACACCAGAACTCGGCACACTTTCTAGAGAGAGAGAGAGCCGTCAAGATGAATGATACTTGTTTAATAAAAAGCTGGATGATTACAAGAGGGTGTAGAGAACCCTTTAAATAAGAAACCAGAGAACATACTCTCTAGGGTTTCGACAATAAACCAAAAAAGGAAAGAAAGAAAACTATAGTCTAAGTTTAACATAAGTTTAAAATGAAATAAAAATGTAACTTCTTTGAGTCTTGGACCGAGAATAGCACTTAGGTGATGTGAAGACAAGTTGTGGCCTCGTTAAAAACCTTCCTCCTGGAAAACCTCGTGGGACAAAACCAAAAGCAAGGAAAAGAGCACACACCCCATGTCTTGCCTAGACACTAACTCAGTTTGATGTAGAGATGGCTTGAATGGTGATCAAGACATCTCGGATCAGACCTTGTCCAAGACTTTCTTGTTGTGGATGTGAAGTGAGTAATCCAACAACATTCTCCTTAAGCTTCTTGACTCTGGAACGAGTCATGGGACCTTCAGGAATGGCTAGAGCATCATCACCAAGTTGTTGGTGCAATGTGGCTTCATGTGGCTCATCTAGACTCTCCTTGTCCTCCTTAGTGATCCGGTCCATGATCACATCACCAAATATACCAAATTATCCAGGGATATGGATCTCTGTCTTGTTCAGGTTCAATTATGATGTTCTTCCTCCAGAATAGGTAGTCCATGTTCGCATAGATGCTTGGTACTGGAAAGATATCTTGACTCGTTGGAGTTGATGATAGTGCCCAAACTTGTAATGCAGGCGGACATTCAAAAATAGCATGGGTTACAAATTCCTCTGGTTCACCACACCTTGGGCAGTAGTTATCACATCTCATATTCCGCCTTACTAAATTCCTTGTTACTGCCACGTGTCCAGTTAACAATTGCCATATAAGATGGCAAATTTTCTTTGGCGCCTTTAGCTTCCAAGCAAAGGCTTGAAGCTTAGTCACACTTGGCTCTAGCACTTCATTTTCATTTTTTCTCCTTGAGGAGATTCTGGGCTACCCAATATCTGGACTTGACCGTATATTGTCCATTTTTTGTGTAGTTCTAGCAGAATGTGTCCCGTCGATGAGTCGTACTTGATGCCAATCTCCTAATAAGAGGTATATCGTCAGGGTTGACATATTGTTCCAGCAAGCCAACATCCCATGTCTTTGATTCCTGATTAATAAGATCACTGACCCTCATATTTGGATTCATAATTGGTGCCACAAGTGTAGCTGACCTAGCAGGTGTCGTTGGGATCCATGGATCCTGCCACACTTTAACTTCATACCCAAAGTGTATCTTCTGTCTTATCTCCAATAACAAAAGCTCTTTTGCCGCAGAAATGCTACTCCACACATAAGAAGGACTGTTTACAGAATTTACTCGTAAAGGCGAGCTCATCCTGTAATATCTTCCCTTTAGAACTCTGGCCACCAGCGAGTCAGGGTATTGTACTAGCCTCCATAATTGTTTTGCAATAGAGCCAAATTGAACTCGTGGATCATGCGAAATTCAATCCCACCCTCCTCTCTTGGTAAACAAACTTTTTCCCATTTTGACCAGTGTATTCCTCTTTTTGGGGGATTAGAGCTCCACCAAAATTGTGCAATAGCATCGGCAAGATTTTCACATATCTCCAATGAGAGAAGGAAAGTAGACATAACATATGTCGGAAGAGCAAGTAGAATGAATTTGATCAGCACCTCTTTTCCCCCTCTCGAGAGCCATCTACCTGTCCAGCCATTCACTCTATGCATCAACTTGTCTTTAAGGAAAGCAAAAGGTTTGCACTTAGAACCGCTAATATCTTCTGGGATACCCAAGTAAGACCCCATCCCTCCTTCATTCTGTATACTAAGTGCATCTTTAATTTCCTGCCTGGTGGTTGCATTAATTAGCTTACCAAAGAGTAAGGAAGATTTATCAAAATTGATGCATTGGCCTGATGCTTTTCCATACGTCCTGACTACTTTCATTACTTCTTCACATTCCCGGGGCTCCGCCTTACATAAGAAAAGGCTATCATCAGCAAAGAGAAGGTGGGATACCGATGGACACGCGCGTGTGACGCGCATCCCCGTTATCTTTCCTTGTTTCTCTACGTGATTGAGAAGGCTAACGAGCGCTTCCATGCATAGAATAAAAATGAAAGGAGACAAAGGATCTCCTTGGCGTAGACCTCTCCCTGGAATAATATTTCCTCTCGGCTGCCCATTCATGAGAACTTTATATTGTACTGATGTAATGCATCTCATTATCCAGGTAATCCACGTTTCCGAAAAGCCCATCTTTCTCATGACAGCTTCAATAAACGACCATTCCATCCTGTCATATGCTTTACTCATATCCGTCTTGATGGCCATTCTTTTATTGCGTCCGCTTGGCTTAGTCCTAAGTGCGTGAAACATCTCCTGAGCAATCATAATATTATCGAGTTTCCAAAATTAGACCTGGTAGCACTTTCTTGAGTCTCTGGCATAAGACCTTAGAGATAATTTTGTAACTTACGTTGCATAAACTAATGGGCCGAAATTGAGTCATTTCATTAGGCTTTGTTGTCTTTGGGATGAGACAAAAAATTGTTTCATTCAGTCCAGCTGGCATTGTCCCCTCGGTAAGAAATTTATTAACCATAAGAGTTAAGTCATCCTTTGCTATATCCCAGAACTTCTGGTAAAAAAGCGCAGTCATCCCATCTGGCCCGAGGCTTTTTCTGGGTGCATAGCAAAGAGTGCTAGCTTCACCTCCCATTTAGAAATCGGGGCTGTTAGACTTTCATTCATTGGCTCCGTGATTATTTTATGAACTTCAGATAGCGCTTCTTCAATATCTTATGGATTAGAAGACTCAAAGATCTGTCTAAAATAGCTAGTAGCAATGGCTACTAGTCCTTCTTCATCTTGCACTACATTTCCATTTTCATCTAGGAGCTGCGTGATCTTGTTCCTTGCTCGTCTTTACTTTGTTAATGCATGGAATTTTTTTGTATTTCGATCACCTTCCCGTAGCCAAAATACTCGACTTTTTTGTTTCCAGAACATTTCTTCTACCTTAAGAGCATCTGAAAGTTCCTTCAAAGCGGCTGCGATCTCCTCAGTTGTAGCATTATCATCTGCATACAGAGCCTCAACCTTTTCTTTAAGCTCCTCAACCAATTTTGCTGAGTTAATATTATGTTCTCTCCTCCACTCGCTCAAAACTTTTCTGAAGTTGGCAATATGTTCCATTATAGTCGCGTTGGGAGGAAGATCAGGTGATTTCCATCCCTCTAAAATGACTTGCCGCAATTCCTCATTATCCAACCATCTTTTATCGAACTTGAATTTTCTTGATCTTCTCGTTGGTTTTGTGAGTATGTCTGCAAGAATCGGACGATGATCCGATCCCCATAATCTCATATACTTCACCATAGAATGAGGAAACTTATCATGCTAGTCCGCATTTCCCACAGCCCAATCAAGACGACATCGAACAGTTACTCTTCCTGCTCTCTTTCCAACCCATGATAGCATATCTCCAGTATATGGAAATTCTAACATCCCACAATCGCTTATCATTTGCTTAAAAGGTAGAAAAGAGCTATCAGTGCGCTGTCTTCCTCCTTCTTTTTCATTATGAGCAGTGATTTCATTAAAATCTCCTATCATAAACCAAGGTCCAGTTCTTGTTATTGAGAAACGCGTAAGGCGTTCCCAAACTTGATCTCTTCTTTCTAGTACAAGATCTTCATAAACAAACGTCATATAGACTTTTATTCCATCAATGATTGCCTCAATGTCAATCATTCTGTTATTTGAAAATAAAACATTAACTTGAAATTCATCCATAAAAAACAAAGCTAAACCTCCGTTGAGACCAAGTGGCTCAACGGTAAACAAATGATCAAAGCCTAAGTCAGCCTGAATGTTTTGCAACAGCAGCCTCCTATTCTTCGTTTCAGAAAGGAACACATGTCCTGGGTGATACTTCTGACACATCTCCATAAGGCGTCGAACTGTGAGGTCGTTTCCTATCCCTCGACAGTTCCAACTGATTGTTTTCATGGATGATTTGTGGAGGTCTTAGTGGACCCCTCCATACCATCACCTTTGCGAGTTGCACTCTTCCTGCTCTTAACACCACCCATGTACTGCTTCCCCGAATGGATTATCTCCCTAGACAAAGATTTATGTATCTTAGGAGATCCTCTTCGGAGGAACTGTACTTTCTTGTTCAAACCCAAAGAGATTCGAAACTTTCCTCCATTCCTATGAAACGATACTTTCGACTTCCCTGTGTCCTTGCTCGTGTCCTTTCTCGCCATATTGACTTGTGCTGCCGCACTGTTAAGACCATATTCTTCCAACTCCATCAAGTCCTCTCCTAGCAAATCATCTTCATGTTCCACCATTATCATCTTATCGTCATGCATATCATCATCATTATTGCTAGTACCAATGATCTCCATACCGGTTAGAGCCCCTATCATTTGGTCCTCATCGATCATCTCCTTCTCCTTAGGAGAGAAAGAGATTGGCCGAATTATCTCTTTGTGCCGTTTTGTTACATTAGCATCCTGGTCGCCTCTCATTGGATTAATAATCTTACTTGCAATCTTCTTACCAGCACTGCCAATGCCCTCTAGTATGCTAACCTCAGACTTCGTTACATTCGATGATCTCTCGCTACTAGCAGGGTGTACATCACGAGCATAAGACTCAAGTCTGTGTACATTATCTCGAGGTTCTATGCGTTCCTTTGCCCTCCATGATTGATGTTGTTTGGTGTGATAAGGTGCATATCTTGCGCCATATCGCGAAGTATGCGTAGCTATCTTCCTATCAGCACGACCATCTCTCCCCGAGCCCTTGTCACCATAACGACCCTAATTATCCTCGTACCCAACGTGCCTATCGTTATAAACATCATTCCTATCCTTCGGATACTGCGATCTCCTTGCGTCGCTCATGAAACCACCCTTTTTTCTACCACAACAACCATTCTTGACATGGCCATTGTACTGCTTCTTCTCATAAGGTGTGACAGCGTTCAAAGGCTTATCAAATGGCTTCATCTCAAGCGGTTTCTGGTCCCTCAGCGAAGACTGTCGAGACTCATCAAGATGCGGAATTTGAACTCGTGCAAAGACACCAGCTTTCTGAGGACAATATGCCATCTCATGGGTCAACATTCCACATGTTGAGCAATGTTTGAAAAGCTTTTCATAGTGCATCCTGATCGTGACTTCTTCCCCTTTTGGTGATGCAACCTTACGAGAGAAAACCAGAGCCTTCCTCGTATCAATGTTCAGCAGCAGACGCCCAGCAGAGAGATCGACCGTATCAACATGATCAAGCTTGCTATCGATCTTTCTCAAGTTTTTAATGGTCCACAGGTGCAGCGGGATACCAGTTATCTCAACCCAAAAAAGGAATTATCCACGGATAATCATCATGAACCACCGGCTCCCATTGCACCAGAACGAACATACAAAAATTATAGTGAAAAGACCATTGCCGTAGAACCGTTTTGATGTCCTCTTCAGTGGAAAAGTTCAAAAGAAACTTCCCTTCACCCAGATCATTAGCTGTAATGCGACCTTGCATCCCCCATTGTCCCGACATTGTCTGGATCAGTTTTTCAACCGTTTGTTTCTTTGGATTTAATATCTTGCCGATCAAGGAGAGACTGTAGTCATGGATAATAGGAGAGTCATCATGATCTGTTAGCTGAATCGGATCCTCATCATCATCGTCATACCAAATACCTTTCCCCTTTACGTCAGCCATATGAGCTGAACCACTATGATTCATCGTCATCAGAAATCAACAAAAGATCCAACCAAGTCAAGCAGTATACGATCAAGGCGACGAAGATCACCCCAACCAATCTGCAACACGCGAGTTCCTATGATATATGACAAAGATCATATATCACCAAAGCAAAAGTGATTGCTTGTGTGAAACGCCACCAAGGAATCTGATCGAACCGAAAGGAGAACTCAGCCGCCACAAGGAGTGTTGATAGTCTCCCTTGTGTAGATGAGGATGTCGTCGTTAGGATCAGATCAAGAGATCTTTATTAGCACTGACCAGATCTGGAAATCGCCTTCTTCATCGCCAAGCGGAGCAGCGGCTAGGGTTTCTCATGGTTAGAGATGGTGGTGATCAGTGGTGGTGGTTTGAAGAAGCTACGGATCCGACTTTACTTGCGATCTCTCACTTGACTTTTCTCACGGTTTGATGAAGATGATGGCAGTGGTGTTGTTATGGCACCAACGAAGTGGTTCTCCAGTGCTAATTATCTTTTTTATATAAGATGTTCTTCTTCTTTTTTTTTTTAGCGGCAAACGGCTATTCTATTACTCAAACTTGAGGTGGTTTGGGTAACCAGACCGGAATAGAACAACCAATAAAAAGTAACTCCCTATAGAAGGATCTAGCTGTCTTAGCTAAAAAATCTGAAAACTGGTTGCGCGCTCGAGGAACATAAGAAATTTTGAAGTATGGGAAGCAAATCAGTAGCGTTTTTATCCTCTCCAGTTCCGTAGCAAAGTTTGGCCAAGCGTGAGGGTCCTTGATCATAGCAATCAGCTCCTTGCAATCTGTACCGAAGCTCTGGCATGTCAAATGTTGAATCATATTCTCCATCGCCCATCGCAGTGCTTCTACTTCCGAATGCAACGCTGATTCTCTCGTCTAGGTATATTTCGTGTTCCTATGAGTTGACTATTCCCACCACTGTCCATCCAGATCCATCCACAACCACTAAATTGATCATGGCCTGTCCAAGATCCATCTATTAAGCAGATATTACCCAAGCTTAAGACTTGGGATTCCTTGTCATTTTTCCCTTGTATCACTGATGACACCACCTCGTTTGCATCAAACTAGGCCTGACATTCACTCTCAGCATATCTTACTAGTTCCAGAGGATCCCTATCTATTCCCCTAAAGAGTTTATCATTTCAAGCCTTCCAAATATACCAAATTATCCAGGGATATGGATCTCTGTCTTGTTCAGGTTCAATTATGATGTTCTTCCTCCAGAATAGGTAGTCCATGTTCGCATAGATGCTTGGTACTGGAAAGATATCTTGACTCGTTGGAGTTGATGAGAGTGCCCAAACTTGTAAAGCAGGCGGAAATTCAAAAATAGCATGGGTTACAGATTCCTCTGGTTCACCACACCTTGGGCAGTAATTATCACATCTCATATTCCGCCTTACTAAATTCCTTGTTACTGTCACGTGTCCAGTTATCAATTGCGATATAAGATGGCAAATTTTCTTTGGCGCCTTTAGCTTCCAAGCAAAGACTTGAAGCTTAGTCACACTTGGCTCTAACACTTCATTTTCATTTTTCTCTTTGAGGATATTCTGGGCCACCCAATATCCGGATTTGACCGTATATTGTCCATTCTTTGTGTAGTTCCAACAATATGTGTCCCGTCGATGAGTCGTACTTGTGGCCAAACTCCTAATAAGAGGTATATCGTCAGTGTTGATATATTGTTCCAGCAAGCTAACATCCCATGTCTTTGATTCCTGATTAATAAGATCACTGACCCTCATATTTGGATTCATAATTGGTGCCACAGGTGTAGCTGACCTAGAAGGTGTCGTTGCGATCCATGGATCCTCCCACACTTAAACTTCATACCCAGAGTGTATCTTCTGCGTTATCCCCAATAACAAAAGCTCCTTTGCCGCAGAAATGCTACTCCACACATAAGAAGGACTGTTTACAGAATTTACTCGTTTAGGCGAGCTCATCCTGTAATATCTTCCTTTTAGAACTCTGGCCACCAGCGAATCAAGGTATTGTAGTAACCTCCATAATTGTTTTGCCAATAGAGACAGATTAAACTTGTGGATCATGCGAAATCCAATCCCACTCTCCTCTCTTGGTAAACATACATTTTCCCATTTTGACCAGTGTATTCCTCTTTTTGGGGGATTAGAGCTCCACCAAAATTGTGCAATAACACTGGCAAGATTTTCACATATCTCCAATGGGAGAAGGAAAGTAGACATAACATATATCGGAAGAGCAAGTAGAATGTATTTGATCAGCACCTCTTTTCCCCCTTTCGAGGGCCATCTACCTGTCCAGCCATTCACTCTATGCATCAACTTGTCTTTAAGGAAAGCAAAAAGTTTGCACTTAGAACCGCTAATATCTTCTGGGATACCCAAGTATGACCCCATCCCTCCTTCATTCTGTATAGTAAGTGCATCTTTAATTTCCTGCCTGGTGGTTGCATTAATTCGCTTACCAAAGAATAAGGAAAATTTATCAAAATTGATGCATTGGCCTGATGTTTTTCCATACGTCCTGACTATTTCTTAGAAACGGTTTTCCTTCTAATTTTATTATAAATAAATATAAATGTAAATTAACTACACTTCGTGACATTAAATATGCAGCCTTTCATGTTTGGTCGAAATGTTTCTAATTACCAATAATAATGTTGTTTCATATTAATTGTCACTTTATTTTTTACATATGGACTATTTTTTACATACGGATTAAGAAAACAATTAATTTTACATGTTTTCTATATAAAAACAAAATTACCTATACACCTAACCATCTTTCAACCAATCGAAAAATAAATTACAATAAAAAGTTAATAAATTTTGCACCTAATGTCGAAAACGACATTTATTTTGTAACAAAACAAATTCTGTACAACGACACTTAATATGAAACGAATGGAGTAATATATATACATATATATATATATATATATAGTTGGTTTTACCCTCATTCTCAAACTTATATCTCATCAATAAATGTACCAAAAGTTGACATCTCATCATTAATTTTTAAAAATGATTAAATTATACACCATATTTTTCATCTTTTTAATACTTATGTCAAATCTATTAACAAAGCAATAATACTTCACGAGTACTTTATAATTAGTAATCTATTTTCAATTCAACCAAAATTTTGGCATCAATCATCTACAACATAAATTAATTTATAAAAATATTATTTCAAGGATAAATAAAAATAGTAAAATAAATAAAGAAAAAATGTTTATGATATTTTTCATATTGCATTAAATCCAAGGTAAAATGTAAACTTTCTAAAAAAATTCATTTCTTCTGATATCATAATCAGTGATTGACATATAATCAAAATTTTATTCTTAACAAATTCCTTTGAAAAGTAAAAAAATATGAAGAATTTCTAGACATTATTTGCCAAGTGATTTTACACATGTCCTCTCCATAATCAATTTTGCTAAAGAATGTGACATAGCTTACTAGATATAATAACATGACTTATGGTTAAATCTATCATGGAGAATTGCATTTAATGATTATTTATTGTTTTGGTAAACTTTTTAGAACATGGTAATTACTTATACTTCATCATGAAAGTAAATATATTCAACTATGACATTAGAAATAAATAATAAAAATATAAAAATATTTAGAAATTTTAAAATATCATTTAGTTCCATTTCTTTTCTAATTATACATTTTTCTTAGTAAATAAAATCAAAATTTTCTAAAATTCATTAAGAATTATAAAATTTAATTATTATATCATTGTTTTCTTTTTGATATTAAAATATATTTTTAATTATTTTTAGTAATTATACAATTTTAGTTTTATACAAGTTAATTTAATATATTTTATCAAATAGACTATCAAAATTATAATTTTAAATATATACATATATAATCTTAAATAATTTTTATTTTTTTATTTATCATAATTTCATGTATAATTAAATAAAAATTATATTAAAATACTCATACGAAAAGAAAATCTAAAATAATTACAAAATTTTATTTTTAAATATTACTTAAATTTTTTATTACTGCATATGGTGCACGAAAGCACCTAGTAAAGATTAAAATTTAGTTATTATTCATAATATAACTTAAATTTAGTGAAATTTTTAATAATTAAAAAAATAAAAAGTACATAAATTTCAGTAATAAATAAACAAATCATGAAAACAAAGAAAGGAAAAATTCATTTATATTTTTCATGTTGCATGAAATTCAAGCTAAAAAAAATTTCCAAGATTTTTTTTTTCAGATATCAAATTTAAACTTAGAGAAAAAAAGATAGAAAACGAAAACCAGTGATTAATATAAAATTAAAAGAAAATTAACAATTAAGTTTGAAATCAAAAAGTAACAAATTAAGATTAAAAATTTAGTTTCTATTCGTAATATAACTTAAATTTAGTGAAACATTTAATCAATACGAATAATTTTAAGAACTACATAAGATAAATCAAAAAACATAAATATCAAAATACATAGAATACTAACAAGAATAAAACAAGGGAAATCAAATAAAAAAAGAGGAAAAACGTGGGAAATGGGTTTATGGTTTTCATCAAACCCAAACCATTAAAAATTGGGAGAATTGCTAAAAACAACCTAAAATTTCAATTCAAACCTATAAGTGTACCCCAATTTCAGTCAAATGCAAAACCAACCTACAAGGGTGATAAAAATATTATTTAACCCTTATGACCAAACAAAAAAACATAAGTGTATTTTACGTTTCTATCATTTGTTAGTCTATACGTAACATAAAGAAGTCTACATATATGTAGACCTCGTACGAAGTGTATTCATTCGGTAAACTTGTTATGCAATCTATACCATAATTTTATCTAATAATTTAATTTTAAAAATGTATAAAAATAATTGTTGTAATATTTTTAACTAATCATTAATATAATAGATAATATGAAGTAAAAAAATTAAAATATTATATAATTAAACATTTTTAAGGAACATATACTAATTTGGTAACCATGTCTTAAACAATGTTCAAGGGTTAGAAACAATAGGTTGTAACATGTTATGCCTTTTGGTAGTAGATTTCATAGGGTTAGATTTTAGATTTTGATTTTTGGTTTTATTGACTTAAATCTGCTTATTAATATTTAGTGGTTTACATTTTGTATAATTTTGATATTTGAAAAAGTAATTTAAATTGTTTGATGATCAAACAAAACATTTAGGGTTTGAAATTTGTGGTTTAGGGGTTCGTAGACATTATAAAGTCTACATAGATGTAGACCTTTTTTTCAGTCTATTCGTATTGGTGTTTATAAAAAAACTCCTAAAATTTAAATTAAATTTAAATATTTATAAAAAACTAAATCATATATTATGACTATAAAATTAAAAAATAAAATAATTAAACATATTTAGTAAATAATATATTAAATTTTGTAAAAAATAAAAGGAAAAAGATAAAAATCGTTGTAGACTTTCTAAGAAGTCTACACACAATTTAACCTAACCGGATTTAACCAATATGATTTGATGATCAAATAAAATATTTAGGGTTTGAGATTTGTGGTTAAGGGGTTGGTAGACATATTATAAAGTCTACATATGTGTAAACCTTTTTTTTTCAGTCTACACACAATTTAACCTAACCGGATTTAACCAATATAATTTGATGATCAAATAAACATTTATGGTTTGAGATTTGTGGTTAAGGGGTACGTAGACATATTATAAAGTCTACATATATGTAGACCTTTTTTCAGTCTACACAAAATTTAACCTAATCGGATTTAGCAATATAATTTGATGATCAAATAAAACATTTACAGTTTGAGATTTGTGGTTAAGGGGTTCGTAGACATATTATAAAGTCTACATATATGTTGACCTTTGTTTCAGTCTACACACAGTTTAACCTAACCGAATTTAACCAATATAATTTGATGATCAAATAAAACATTTAAGGTTTGAGATTTGTGGTTAAGGAGTTCGTAGACATATTATAAAGTCTACATATATGTAGACCTTTCTTTCAATCTACACACAGTTTAACCTAACCGGATTTAACCAATATAATTTGATGATCAAATAAAACAT
Organism: Moricandia moricandioides; assembly: GCA_905132885.1. Lineage (NCBI taxonomy): Eukaryota > Viridiplantae > Streptophyta > Magnoliopsida > Brassicales > Brassicaceae > Moricandia > Moricandia moricandioides. Next base: position 61,578 of record CAJHQQ010001673.1, read on the forward strand.
TTACGGTTTGAGATTTGTGGTTAAGGGGTTCGTAGACATATTATAAAGTCTACATATATGTAGACCTTTTTTTCAGTCTACACACAGTTTAACCTAACCGGATTTAACCAATATAATTTGAGGATCAAATAAAACATTTACGGTTTGTGATTTGTGGTTAATGGGTTCGTAGACATATTATAAAGTCTACATATATGTACCTTTTTTTACTCTACACACAGTTTAACCTAACCGGATTTAACCAATATAATTTGATGATCAAATAAAACATTTACTGTTTGAGATTTGTGGTTAAGGGGTTCGTAGACATATTATAAAGTCTACATATATGTAGACATTTTTTTCAGTCTACACACAGTTTAACCTAACAAGATTTAACCAATATATTTTAACCTAATCAAATTAAACCTAATCTTTTAACCTAACCAGAAAAGTTACCCAGCATATAAATACGATTTCTCAAGATTTTTGGGTAAAAAAACCCTAATCTTTCCCAATCTCTCTCCAAGTGATTTCCGGCGAACTCGATCCACGCTGTTTCCCGTTCGCTCCGTCTATGTCCACTCCGCCTCTGTCTGCTCTGTCGCTCTGGTAAGTTAATGCCTCGGCTTTATCTCTCCGTTGATAAAAAGTGACCACCTTTACCTTTTTTTCCTTTCAGATCTAAGCCAGCGACTTCTAAGGAACGGCGGTTCTCGTCAAAATCTCTGCTTCCGGTCAGTATCACGGCTTCTACTTCATCTCTCTGTAATCTCTCATACCTATCCGGCGAGGGACTGTCCTTCATCTTTCCGGCGTACGTCTCTCTTTCATCTCTATCTCTCGTTTAACTAATACCCGGCCAGTTTACTTCCGGTCAGTCTACTTCCCGTCAGTTTACTTCATGTTGAAGTTTAGACTGATGTTTTGAATTTGTAGACTGATGATTTGAATTTGTAAACTGATGTTTTGAATTAGTAGACTTCTCATGTAGACTGATGTTTTCAATTTGTAGACTGAGGTTTTGAATTTGTAGACTGATGTTTGGATTTGTAGACATCTCGTGTAGACTGATGTTTGGATTTGTAGACTTCTCATGTGGACTGATGTTTTGAATTTGTAGACTTCTCGTGTACACTGATGTTTGAATTTATAGGCTTCTCGTGTACACTGATGTTTGAATTTGTAGTCTTCTTATGTGGACTGATGTTTGAATTTGTAGATTTCTCGTGTACACTGATGTTTGAATTTATAGGCTTCTCGTGTACATTGATGTTTGAAATTGTAGACTTCTCATGTGGATTGATGTTTTGAATTTGTAGACTTCTCGTGTAAACTGATGTTTCAATTTATAGGATTCTCGTGTACACTGATGTTTGAATTTGTAGACTTCTCGTGTAGACTTCACTTGTATAATTCTTTGTTTGTGTCTTTTTGGTGCAGGTTACAAAATGTATAAGCTTGATTTCCCACCGAGGCTGTATACTCTAGGGCAGGAACCTGTTCCGTCTAAAAAGCATTGCTTACTACAGTGATGACAACAAGCTCTTTCCTGCTCTTAAAAATGCACTCGACGAAAACGAATGGGAGGAGCTCAAGAACTCGAGATTGGGAGTGTTCTTGAAGTTCCACGAATTGGATTTTGGATGGGCTTCAATGCTGGTGCAATATATATTGTGTTTTCATCTCGAGTGCAAGAAGAAGTATGAGTTGTGGAGTCTAGCAGGTGTTCAACTAGTGAGGTTTTCTCTGCTTGAATTTGAAGAGATAGCTGGCCTGAACTGTGAGTATGTGAAGAATCTCGAGAATCCGTTGGTTGAGGTAACGGATGACATGAAAGCATTTTGGGGGCGCTTGGGAGTGCATATCGACCGGGGGCCAAGTATTGATGAATTAACTGCTGCGTGTCAGAAGTGCGGAACATGGTCTCGAGAAGATCGATTGCGTTTAGGGTATTTAGCTATCTATGCTGGCTTCATCGAAGCACCAAGAACCTCGACACCCACACGAGCTAGCCTGGCTAGGTTAGTGATGGATCTAGGTGCTTTTGAAGATTACCCATGGGAAAGAGTTACGTTTAAATTCTTGATAGACTCAGTGAAGGTTGCAAAGTTGGAAAGGATGTATGCCATTGAAGGCTTCATTCAGGTTCTTCAAGTCTGGGTCTACAATTGTCTCCCTGAATTTGCAGCTGGGTTTGGTGAACCTATAGAAGGTTTCCCGACCCCACCTCTACTTGCCTTCTCAGGTTGCAGAAGCAAGAGAAATATCAAGGAGAACATTCTGAAACATGTATATTTTGTATGTTTATGTATGTATTATGTTGATTTTAAGTGGTTTTATACTAACTTAATATTCTTATTTCCCGCAGACTAGGGGTAACAACTTTACTGTGAAGGAGTAAATGTTCCCTCTCTGGGATGATAATTTGGAAGATAAAAGGGCTGATAACATAGTGAAGGCAATGTTTTCTTCAGACTGGGTGTGGGAACAAAGTCACTGGCCTCTTGTCGGAACATCACTGTTGACAAATTTGAAGGTGGAGATCCATCCGATGCAGACAGAGGCTGGTCAGATGGTGCGAAAGAATCACACAACTCTTCCCACTAAGTCTGAGGGAGAATCACGCAAGAAGGCTCGTGAGACCCCTAGCCTGGATATGGAAACCTTGAAAGCAGAAATAGGTCATTGGCTAACTGGCCTGACCTCTAATATGGTTGAGGGGATTCACAGATGCGAGGACACTCTGAAGACACATTCCCGCATGATTGAGGGCCTTACTGCGAAGATGGGAGCTGTAGAGAAGATTGTGCGTGAAGGCTGGAAGGAAGACCACACCAAAGCTGGTTCATCTGCTGATGTACCTATGGCAAACAATTCTGATGGAGACAAAGCTGAGGAGGACATAGCTGAAGAAAGCAAAGCTGAGGAAGCAACGCCCCAACCCACCAGAATGACAACAAGAGCCAAAGCTAAAGGTGCCCAAGCCACTGGGGTTAGTACCAAACCCTCTCCCAAACCACTCATTCCAAAAAGAGGCACAAAACCAGTGAAAAAGAAATAACTTGTCTGCATTTGCATTTGGAACGATGGAACCTTTTTCATGTTGTTTTTTATTGGAACCTTGGAATATTAGCTGTTTGGTTTGAAAAACGTGTGCATTTGACTGTTTTTTTTTGTTTGTACCATATTTTAAATGGATGCATTTTCTTATTAATAGCTGTTATTATTGTGTTCTTTCTATTGAAAACAAAATGCATAGTGAGAATGAGAATGGAGGTGTAAGTGTTGTTATATTAGACAAAGAACAATCACACATTGATTATGGCTCTGCGAGAAAACTGAAACAAGTTAGTAAACTGAGAGCGGCTTGCATTGTGGCCCGTGCTAAGAGTGACATGCAACGTAGGCTTGCGGTAACTCAGCAATCTCCTTTTGCTGGAAAAAGCACAACAAAGGTTATCATACCTAACAAGCTGAAGTGAGGACATGGATATAACCCATTTGATGTTGTTGAGGGCCAAAAGCTCATTGTTCTTATTGATTGGCTGAAACTTGACCCGTAAGTCATACAACCTTTATATAACTTCTCTTTATATAAAAGACTTGGCAGTGTTTTATTTATTTGATTTGATTATTGACAGCAAATGGTGACAGAAGGTGCGTGGCTCCTCAAGTTTTTGGTACTACAGACTACTAACTCCTAAGGAATGGTTGAGTGACACGGTATGTAGACTTCTCTCACATGCAGACTTCCCTTTGATGAGTAAACCTCTCTGATGCAGAAGTCTCTAATTTTGTTAATGTAGCACATGGATGCTGGAATTAATCTCTTAAGACTCCGATACAAAAAGCACCCGGAATGGTTTAGGTCGGACAGAATTTGCTTCCTGGATGATGTGTTTACTCAAGTCTGGACATCAAAGTACTCAGAATTTCTGGACTCTCCTGCCAATTCTGACGGCTCAGGTAAATTACTGCCTCATGGGGCCTTGAATTACTAATAATTTTTAATTACATAATCAATTTGTTATCTCGCCGTGAGGAGAGGGAGTTGTACACAGTTGATTTCACACATGAGCGGGTCTCGGCATCTGGGGTACCATAAAACAAACAAAGTGGTGATTGTGGAGTGTATTGCTTGAAGTATATAGAATGTCATGCACTTGGCATGACATTCCCACCTCACGATCTGTGTGATAAGAACATCCAGAGAATCAGGACTCAGATGGCGACTCAGATATTTGATGAGACCAGCATAAATGGCACAGAGAAAGTCGACTACAAGCATCTGGGTGTCTATGACTAAGGTTTGCAATCCATTTTTTTGGGTAAAATTAGAGGAAAGTGTGAAGTTTTTTTGGTGACTTTCCTCATCGGATATATGTAGGTTGACATAGTAGTCTTTTGTACCTGACTATTGTATTGTGCTGTGAGTAACAGACTGTTGTAGCAGGCTTTTGTACCAGACTTATGGTTCTAACAAACTTGTGTAATTTGCTTGCAGCAGACTTAAGTATTAGTCTTCTTTTACAGAAGACTTTTACAGAAGTCTGCTACTCGACTATCTATCAAAATATCATCTTTTGTATCAGTATAATACTCTTCTTTCAGAGATTTTAACTCATATTCGACCAAAAGTAAAACTCCAATACAATCCATAGACTTACAGATTAGTCTTCCTTTATAAGAGACTTAAAAAGAACTATACTTTTTGTTAAAGAAGACTAACACGTTGGTCTGCACGACATAAAGTAACATTAAGACCTACGATTTCAGCAAAAGTTCATCAAATAAGACAACATCCAAAGCAACAATACTGATAAGTTCAATACATAAGACATAAGACAACATCCAAAGCAACAATACTGATAAGTTCAATACATAAGACATAAGACAACATCCAAAGCAACAATACAATTGATAAGTTCAACACATAAGAGATAGATAAGACATAAGACAACATCCAAAGCAGTAAGACAACACTGGTTTAACCTGGACAGTTTGGACGAGTGTGACCTGGTTGTTTGCACTGAGAGCCACTATAGTCCTTGTGTAATTTTTGCGGTTGCTTTCCCCGCATCCTTGCAATTTCTAGCCAAGACTTCCACCTCGACTTCTTTTGCCTACCCGGACCACGCTTGACATATGGAGAAAGACATTTACGTGTGTCGGGAGCTCTTTTATCCTCAGTGGTAGCTCCTGTGTCATCACTTTTTGGAGCTTCCAAGACATCACTTTTGGGATAGATATTTGCCACATATGCTGAAAAAGGTAATTCTTTGAATAGGATGGGCATACCAGCGTAGAGACATGAATATTTGAATCCTTTGCAGCTGGTATCGCATGTGAACAAGGTATCTTCTCAATATGAAACACACCACATTGACACCTCCGAAGTTCCAATTCAACAACAAAATATCGATGTCCTCCTTTCACAAAAAATCGCCAACCATCAATACGTTCCACAGTCATCATATCTTCATACTCTTCACGAATAGCCAACAAATTTTCAACTCCCCGACTATGCTGTGATGTGAGACTCAAAGCATCTTCTCTCCTCTTAAAGTACCACCTTCCTAGCTTCTCGCGTATATATTCTAAAAGGAATGAGATGGGGAATCCTTTGGCTGGCTTAAGTGCGGAGTTGAAAGATTCTGCGATGTTGCTAGTCTTTATGTTGTATATGTCACCTTGAAAGTGGACTCGTAACCATAACGAGACATCAGCATTCTCCAAATATGTTGCAAGGCTGGGGTTTATACTCCGTATCTCATCCATGTAGCGGTCAAAATCAAAAAGCGTATGTGCATAAGCAGCGCCTTTGACCAAATACAACATGTGCTTTCCCTTGAACTTTTGGACTATGTTTTGTTGTAGATGATAATATCATATCCCTCGCCTTGCCCAAGGGAAAACCTTCTCACACGTCGTCTTAATGGAGCGGTGCCTGTCATAAACTATCACCAAAGCATACTCATCTGAAACACACCTCCGCAAATTGGTAAAAAACCATTCCCACGACTCATCATTCTCCGCATCCACAATCGCAAAAGCCAATGGGAATATCTGAAAATTACCGTCTTGGGCAGCTGCCACTAGCATAACTCCTTCATACTTTCCACATAGATGAGTCCCATCCACCACAATAACCCTCCTAAGATAGGTAAAACCAGCTATCGAAGCTCCAAAAGATAGGAATATATACTTAAATCTGTTTTCATCATCTTTCTCAAGACATGTGATAATTCTCGGATTCGATATCTCGATCTGACGCAAATAAGAAGGCAAATTCTCATATCCATCTTCTGCTGTTCCTCTCACCAATTCTTGGGCAGATAACAAAGCTCGGTACGAAGTGTTGTAATCTAGGGTCATCCCAAACATGTTCCTCATCGCATCTTTGATATGCTTCGGTGTAAGCCCATCTATAATCCCAACCCGATCTATGAATAGTCTTGCAACATATTTCGGACTATATTGTTTCCGTTGAGATATTTGATCTGCCACTGAACATGTATGAGTTTTCAAATATTTTGTCACCCAAAATGCCTTTGGTCCATGCTTCACACCCGCTCTAAGCTTCCAACCACATCCTTGAACACGACACTTAGCCACATACAGAGTTTTCGTTGTCTTATATGCTGTGAATGTAAATTTACCTTTCACAACCACCGACTTCAGCTTTGAAACAAGCTCATCCTTACTAGCAAAACTCTGACCGACATATATATTGTCGTTAAGGGACAATGATCTTTCTTCAGTACCAGAGCACTGTGCTTTATGACCATCATAGAGCGTTTCCATTGCATCATCGTCAGATTCCTCACCTTTCACTTTTCCGTAATCACAATAGTTTACACCATCGTCAACATCAACAACATCAGCAGTGGCTTGAACATCGTTAGTAGCAATATTATCTTCATTCAACCCTTCATTCAAATTTTCATCAATATATTCTTCATCAGTATCTTCATCAGCAAACATACCATCATCGCCATCAGACACATAAGCATCGTCACCAGCTCCAGCTTCTACTTGGCTCTGGCTTGATAGACAAAGGTCGACAAAATGTGTCTTTGATAACTCGATCAAGTTCCGCACTTGTCTATCATTCGTGACATGCCCAGGAGGAGTATCCGGGGACATTTTCTGAGAAATGACATCCGGTAAGGAATACGCTAGAAGCACCTTATCGGTTTTCTTGTCTAGATCATAATCTTCTTGTGCCATTTCAAGAAGTTCACCATGTGTACAACCATCATACACAAAGAACATTCTCCCTCATTTCCGATTATTGACCACAAACTCCCACAAAGACTCTTTCACCACCCATTCTCCGTATACAACATGTATTTGAGCCATTTCCTGCAAAAAAAAAAATACAGGTTTACATAATTAGCTAAGAAGTATTTCATATTTCTTAAAACAATTAAAGTAAACTTACTAATATGTCTACAATTGTTTCCTAGCAATACATTAAAATCAAAAGTATTATACTTTCATAATTACAACAATTTTTCTATTCAAAATCACTCAAACCCATTAGGATATACTATTACACACTTTCAAACGAAAAAATTGTGAAAAATTTTAATGCAAAGTACACAAATTAACTTTTAGTGTATATTTCGAAATAGACTCCATGTTCAGTCTACAATGTGGTAAACTTTCTTTTCAGTTTACATCAGTAGATGTTCAGATAAGTCTACTCTTTGGGTTACTTTTTATAGTTGAAAAAAATTGTGATTTTATGTAAGCATACTTCATTTTCAGTCTAAAACTTTAAAAATGTTAGTTTTCGCTATTGACCAGAATTTTCCAGGATTTGACTTTCAGAGGTAGACTAAATATACAGTCTACATGTTTTTAATTTTTTTGATTGAGGTTAGTTTTGCAATTGACTATGTTTGACTTTTTAGGGGTAGATTGAAATGAATGTCTACAGCTTTGCAGACTTCGCAAGAAGTCTACTCTCAAATCCGATGAGTCAGTTTTGCATTTGACCAAAATAAGAAAATAGACTTCACGCGTAGTCTACATTTTTTTTCTGGAGACGACTGCATGTGAAGTCTACATATAAAAAAATTAATTAATTTTAAAAAGTTTTAGTCAAACACAAAACTAACCTTAAGTAAACTTCTCCGGCAGTCTACGCTTCGTAGACTAATTACGTTGAAGTCTGCTTATGAAAAGTCAAAAGTTCATTCAAATGCAAAACTAACCTCTTTTGCGTAGTCTTCTTTGTAGGTCTACGTAGTTTTTTGTTTTTGTTGTCAAAGGTTTAGATGTAGACTGTTGGGGAAGGCTACATTACAAAAAAAAATCCGTTTAGTCAATTGCAAAACTGACATGTGCGTTGACAAATAGACTGCATTGTACGTCTACACAAGGGTGTAGACATATAAAACAGTCTATTATCGCGACACAAATCTGAGAAACGACTTAAACCATGTAAATAGTTACCTTTTTGCAGTGTGAAGCTCGTTTACAGCATTTTCAACTATCCAAACTCCAATATTGACCAAAAGGAAACATTTTTGACGATTCACAAGTGAAAAAACACAAAATTATGAAGTTTGTGATTATGAAAATGAAGGTTAAGAGAGATTTTTAGATGAAAATGTAGAGAAAATGAGAGGAAATGAAGATTTGCTTGTTTAGAATGAGAAAAAGTGGTTGAAAATTCAATTCTAGAGCTTTAAGAGATGAAAAATGGTGGTTCATGGTGGTTGAAAATATTGATGATGATGGCATAGTTGTAATTAAGAAGAAATGTTTAGAGTGTATTTGTTTTTTTGCATTTTTTGAAATAAATAAATAAATAATAATGACAAATTTGTAAATAATTCAAAAACTTAGGGGTATCATGGAAAATTCAATGATGAATAGTAACTAAAAAAGGGGTTGGTTTTAGGTTTGACTTGAAATTTTAGGTTGTTTTTGAAAAACTCCCCTAAAAATTAAAAAGAATGATCACCGAATTTTATCTCATCTTTCTATTACCAATTTAAGGTTTAGAGAAAATAACAAAAATGATTAAAAATCATAAAAAATTAATACACAAAGTAAGCGTAGCTTTCGACGAAAGTCCTTTAGGGTTTTCGATCTTAGTTTTAACCTAAGTCTAAATAGTTGTCTTCTAAGTTACAAAAGAGTTTGAGAATTAAGAGTTGGAAAACATTGCTACATCTATTGGAGAGGAAGATCTGATCATCATTACAGAGAAGATCTTGAACTCCTTATCTTTTTACTTAGTTTATTATATGCAATTTATTCAGAATTTATTCATGTTCTTATTTCTATGTCTGAGTAGTTCATGTTAGATTTAGGGTTATTCAACGGTAATAATGTATTACTGATTTTTAGTACTGTTAGGGTAATCTTCTTGGTTCTTTGTTTAAGTTATTCTCAATGCTAAGTTGAACTTGATCACCTCAACCTTAAAAATTAGGGTTCTATAGTGCAAGCGAGAGTTTGGTTATAACTTGGAATCTATCTTAAAGAATCTAAATAACCGGTAACAAATGAAAGTTGAATTGGAAGTCTAGAGAACCCATCAAACCGCGAAACTAATACTGCTTAGAATGAGTATCGATCGACGGCACCTGGTAGGCATTGATCGACACTCATATGAGATGCGCGAGAGCGATCTCGTAAACCTTGAGGTGTTCAGAACGATGATTAATAAAACCCTAGCCATCTATTAATATATAGTATCTAATATTACCTAAGAATTTCCCCTAAGTCTAATCTCTAAATTTAATCCTCACAAACCAAATCAATCTTGAAATCACTTTTGTTGTGACTGTTATAATTCATCTAGTTTAATTTGAAAACAATAAGTCTATTGTGCAATCCTAGAGTCTATGTGGATTCAATCCCTAAGTACTACACTGAATCTCTTATTTGAGAGAGTAAAAGTGGGAAATATGGTTAATTTGAAACTGAAATAAAAAATTCCACATCAAATTTGGTGCCGTTGCCGGGGACTCTTTCTTATTGCCATTAAATTTCGTTTAGAATATTTTCTAGATTTTTACTTTACTGTTTGCTAATTTATTCTTTCCCTAAACCTCATGATGCAGGTACTTAAAGGAGAGAATATGAATTCAGGACAACTGCCATCGATCGATGGAGCTCGTCTGGAACTGATCAACATTATTCCACTGCTCTCGGGCGACAACCTTCCATGCCATCGATCGATACCGATCAGCCGGAAGTAGGTAAGTACGCCTTTACTGATTCTGATAATAAGAAAGTAGTCTTGATAGAACCAATGAAAAATAAAAGCAATGAAGCAAGCTAACTAATTAATTATAAGGGGGCTTTAATCCCCAATCAAATCTCCAAAGAATGAGATAAAGCATGAATTGCCAATGCTCGAATACCTAAACCCCAGCAGAACCTATTCCAATAGGTCCGCGATTCGATTATCTGATAACCATACTGGAAGCTCTGAGCTTGATATCGACTTCCTAATTATGGCGCGCAAAAACCAGTTCAATGGTTTTCCCACCGAACACCCGAACGATCACATCAAGATGCTAGAATACATGGTGAACAACGATTTCAATCGCTGTAAGCTTTTCCCTTTCTCCCTAGAGGGTGACGCCAGGAGGTGGCTGAATCAGCTACCACCAGGATCCCTGACCTGTTGGGAAGATATTAGAAGCGCTTTCATCAATCACTTCTTTGACGAGGAGAGATACTGGGAAGAAAGGAGAGAAATATCCACTTTCGTTCAAGGCAGCCGCAAATCTTTTGAAAACTTCTGGACGAGGTTCAAGAGCTACCAAATTTCGTGTCCGCACCATGGATTCTCATAACCCCAATTCATCAACACTTTCTATAGAGGACTAAACTTAGACTATCAAACCATCCTTGATACATCCAGCGAAGGGAACTTCGGCACCAGGAGTCCTGCCAGCGCTTAAAGGATGATAGAAAACATAGCTTTAGGTAGAGATTTCGAAAAAAGGGACACCGAAAAGAAGGAACCACTAATGTTTGTGGAGGAGAAGCACGCGATCCGAGTTAAAAAAACTTTGGCAGCAGTTGCTACCCTTTTGGACGGACTTGGCTTATCTCGAAATTATGCTGAGGACGATTCCGTTTCTTCCGACTTCGAAAAACGAGTTGAGTTCTCTGATGTGATGAACCTGAACTATCAACGATTTAGGGAAAGCGCTATCAATTTCACAAGCAGCTACGATAATACTGTGAACAGAAACGAAAGAAGTTCAAAATCAAGAATGAATCAAGTCTTCACAGGAAACCGTAGAATAGGCGCCGAACTCAATGAGAAATTAGATCTTATATACTCAGAGATGACATAAAATTTTGAGACTCTGAGCGAATACATTAAGACAATTGACAACCAAGTGGCGAGTAAAGCTATGTCCATCAGGAGAGAGGACGAATTTTTACCTGGTAAAAAAGACGCTAACCCAGGAGCCATTGCAATGTTGTAGCTTTACGAAGCGGTAGACAATTCACCACTAGAGTTAAAGAAAGCATCACCATCGATGAATTCGAGAAAATCGCAACAAATGAAAACTAAAAATCGCATCTCATCCCGCTCCAAGTATACAAGAAAGATCCTGATACCCTTCCTGAAACCGACGTATTATACCAAAATGAAGACCTTGGGGAATTAATTGTTGAGCATACGGGAAAGAACACAAAAGAATGAGATATCCATCGACACCGCCTACTGGACATCGATTGACACTCCGAGTCAATAGTTGATCGACGCTCTGACCCGAGAATCGATCGACGCACTGACCCAGAACCAACCGAACATGTTAGGAAAAATATCTACCAATCAACCCCCCCCCCCCCCCTTTCCTTCAAAAACGCTAAGAAGAAGAATAAACAGCTGGAGAAAGCAATATGCAAGAAAGCGTTTGACAAAGTAAACATCGAGATGCCACTAAGAGATGCCATTCACGTCTCGTCTACCATTAAGCAGTACGTTAAAGATGCAGCATCACGAGGATTCCATGAATCAGAACACCTGCATGATGATGGTATCCAAAGAAGTGAGCGAAATCATTCAAGGAAAAACTCCAGTCAAACTCCCTGATCTCTGTAGTTTCGTTTTGGACTGCACTATTAGCGATGAGAGATTTCAGAGACCCCTCTGCGATTTAGGCTCTAGTGTCAACCTGATGCCTTATTCCGTTGCAGTCACTCTCGGGCTAACACAGTTTCAACCTACCAGGGTCTGTCTCATTTTTGCTTATAGATCCACTAAAATTCCAGAAGGCGTACTTGAGGACATGCCTGTACGCATTCATAACTTCGATATACCTACAGATTTTATAGTACTTAAATATGAGCGAGAACCTTGAAACCCGATTATCTTAGGAAGACCTTTCCTGGCCATTGTCGGGGAAATCATTGATGTCAGAGAAGGACATATAGGCCTCAACATCGGGAAAATTCTGATGGTCTTTGACATGGAAAAGATAATAAAACAATCTTTGATCGATGGTCAAACCTATCATATCGATTACCTTTCCAAACTAGCAGAAGAATCGTTCATAGATATGTGCTCAAACAAACCTCTAGAGAAAGCAATCACATCTCCTGAATGCGACATCTCTGCGTTAGAAGATCGCAGTGGAGAATATACAAGGTTAGCGGATGCCACAAAAGAAACTTCTAATGTAGACCTTGACGAACTGGACCTATCGACCACCATTGATCGACACCTCACGATCACCGTCTATCGACAACGTACTGTGAACGACGACTGGAGCAAGGCGAAAGCGCCTAAAATCGAGTTTAAACCACTTCCAGCCAGCCTTAAATATGCTTTTTTTTTTACGAAACTCGTATCCTGTCATCATAAATCCAAACTTGAGTAGCGGAGAGCAAGCACTGTTACTGAATAAACTTCAGAAGCACTGCGAAGCTCTCGGATATTCGTTAGATGACATCCCAGGAATATCTCCCGAGTTATGCATGCATAGGATACACCTTGAGGAGGAATCCAAATCATCCATCGAGTATCAAAGGAGATTGAACCCCAACCTGAAGGAAGTAGTTAAAAAGGAAATCATGAAACTTCTAGAAGCAGGCGTTATTTATCCGATCTCAGACAGCAACTGGGTCAGTCCGGTTCATGTTGTCCCAAAGAAAGGAGGAATCATTGTGGTAAAGAATGACAAAGATGAATTGATCTACTAGAACTTTCACCGGACACAGAATGTGTATCGATTACATGAAACTAAATGCTGCTACACGAAACGATCATTTCCCTTTACCCTTTATCGATCAGATGTTAGAACGGCTTGCAAGCCACAAATACTATTGTTTTCTCAATGGGTATTCCGGACTCTTACAGATTCCCATACATCCAGACGATCAAGAAAATACCACTTTTACCTGTCCCTATGGAACATTTGCATATTGCAAGATGCCATTCAGACTCTGTAACGCCCCTGCGACTTTTCAAAGATGCATGGTGTCGATATTCACCGATATGATCGAAGACTTAATGGAGGTTTCATGGATGACTTCTCGGTATATGGTCCAAACTTCAAAACTTGTCTCGGTAACTAATGTAAGGTCCTAGCTAGATGTGAAGATAAAAATCTGGTTTTGAACTGGGAAAATGCCATTTTATGGTTAGAAGCGGAATTGTCTTGGGACATAAGGTCTCAGCAGCCAGAATTGAGGTGGACAAGGAAAATATTTAAGTAATGACTAGACTGCCACCACCCACTAATGTTAAAGACGTTAGAAGTTTTCTAGGACATGCTGGATTCTATAGGCGATTCATAAATGATTTTAGCAAAATCGTTAGACCCCTAACTGAGCTCCTGTGTAAAGAGGTGAAATTCGATTTTACACCTGAATGTCCTTCAAAGAAATTAAATCAGCGCTCATATCCACCCCTGTTGTATAAGCACCAGACTGGGATCTACCATTCGAAACCATGTGCAACGCCAACAATTTCGCTGTAGGCGCAGTACTTGGACAAAAGAAAGACAAAAGGTTGCATGCTATATACTAACTTCAGCAGAACTCTAGACGATGCGCAATGCAATTATGCGACAACGGAAAAAAGTTATTGGCTTTGGTATACGCCTTCGAGAAATTTTGTTATTATCTATTCGGTTCAAAAGTAATAGTTCACACCGACCACGCGGCATTAAAATACTTAATGAATAAAAAGGATGCTAAGCCGAGACTTCTACGGTGGATCCTACTTCTCCAAGAATTTCACATAGAATTCAATGATAAGAAAAGAGTAAAAAACAAAGTCGCAGATCACTTATCACGAATAAGAATAGATGATGACATCCTACGCACATAAAATATATACTTAGCAGAATTGACTTTCGTTGGTAGAGTTAGTTCGGCACATGAAGTGGAATCGATCGACACCATGCAATCCCATCGAACGATTATGGCCGTAGAGCATCGATAGATGCTGCCCATATACCGTCGATCGACGATACACTTGCAAAAGATGATGAAATAATCATTCCAATAAATATCAACGTCAGTTGTAACCCTTCGATCCCGAATAATGACTCTCCCGGAGGTAGAGGTTTGAGTCGGGGGGGGGGGGGGTGCACTAAACACCACTGATAGACCTTGGTATACAGATATAGCAAACTATCTTGCGACCAAAGTAGAACCCAAACTCTTCAAAGGATATTAGAAAAATAATATTTTGAGAGAAATTCGGAGATATCACTGGGATGAAACTTATCTTTACAAACACTATTATGACGGCATATACAGACGATGTGTTCCCGAAAGCGAAACTGCAGATATTTTATATAATTTTCACGGATCCGATTACACTGGACATTTCGCTAGTTTTAAAATAGTTTCAAAAATTCTACAAGCAAGCTTTTCGTGGCCAACTATTTTTCGAGATGCTCAAGCTTACGTAGAAAAATGCGACCCCTGCCAAATAAGAGGAAAAATCACCAACATAAATGAAATGGAACAAAATTTTATTCTTGAAGTTAAAGTGTTTGATTGCTGTGGCATCGATTTTATGGGCCATTTTGATTGCTGTGGCATCGATTTTATGGGCAGAAATGACTATGTATCTAAATGTATAGAAGCGATAGAAACCCCAGAAAATGATACTGCCGTAGTCATTAAACTCTTTAAGAGTATTATCTTTCCCAAATTTGGAGTTTCACGAATTGTAATAAGCTATGGAGGTACCCACTTCATTTACAAAGTGTTCGAAAAACTACTCAAGAAACATGGAGTTCACAATCACGTAGATACACCCTATCATCCTCAGACCAGCGGAAAAGTAGAAGTATTCAACCGTCAGATAAAAGAAATCTTAGAAAATATGGTAGGATCAACCCGTAAAGATTGGTCTTTGAAGTTAGATGATGCACTTTGAGCGTACCGAACAGAGTTTAAAACACCTTTAGCAACCACCCCGCTTCACCTAATCTATGGGAAAACATGCCATCTCCCTGTATAACTAGCGCATAAAGCCGAATGGGCCATAAAAAAGATAAACTTTGATGCTAAACCCGCAGTAGAAAGAGATTAATTCAACTAAACAAGTCGACGAAATCAGATATCGCTCCTACGAGAACTCAAAATTGTGCAAGGAGAGAACGAAGGCCTATCACGACAAGCAAATTATTTCACGGCATCAAACCAAACGATCAAGTACTCCTGTATAACTCTTGGTTAACTCTATTTCCTCGAAAACTACGTTCTCGTTGGTCCGGACCCTTCACCATAAAAAAAGAAAATAGCAATAATTAACTAGTTAATATATAAGTATGCATTTACCAATTTCTTAAGTGAATATGGAGTCGCCGAGCAGACCATCGGTCGACGCCCCTATAGGACCGTCGAGTCGTGTGTCGAGTAGGTTAACTCGACACGACCCCGATTCATAAATCCCTTTTCTCAAAACCGCCAAAATACACACACGAGTATACACTTGATTTCTCTCCCAAATGTTGGCCGATTTTGCTCGTTTTTGAGTCTAGATCACTCGATTTTTACCCTTTCTACCTGTTTAGTTCATTTAATCACTTAATCATCAAGGTATGTTCACCAAATCTCATATTTTAAGTAAATTTTAGGGTTTGAATAAAAATCGAATCTTTTGTGGATCAGCTCGGAATTTAGAACGTTTTAGGGTAATGGAGTACTAGATTAGGGACTATCGATCATCTTTACACATGATTTGCACAATTTGAGCTGAATATTTTCGATTTTGTAATACTTGATCCGCGATGCACCATCGATCGATGGCCATGAGGTGCTATCGATCGATGCCCATGCGTTGTCGTCGATCGATTGTAGCTCTTTTTGTCTCGATATCAATTAGAATTGCTGGTTTTCTTTTAAATTGCATATGGACGAGAGGCGAACAAAAGCCCGATACGAGACCGGTAGCACCAGTGCTTCACCACGGGGTCCTCCATGCCGAGACCCATGGCCAATAGAGGAGGAGGAGGACATACTTGTGGCATTCGAGGATTATCCGAACCCTCAAAAAGCAGTGGCATCAAGGGAATGCACACATTATCCTGTGAGCAAGTAGTGGGATGATTTTGACAGCCTCTACTACAACGCTTGGCAAAGCGTTACCATCGATCCCACCAAGTTTGTGATAAGCAAACTCTGAAGAAGGTGGGGCTCTATGCGGATTTTAGAAAGATCAGGAGCTTGGACTGAGCACCATAAAGCGCCCTAACCCGGACACTTAATCCAGTGAGTATGATACATATACCTCAAACAAGGAGTACTCTCTTTGATACTCCTCCATTACTTATTTCATTTTATTCAGACTTATATTAGTATTTCTTTTATTTTTCTTGTTGCATTTGGATTTAGACTATCTATTTATTGCTGTTTGGATGTTTTTACGTGTGTTTGAGTGTCTAATAGAGCTAAACCAAAGAGAGATCATCAGAATTGAGAGTAGACACATGATTTCATTTTGTTAGCATACCGTCGATCGACGACAAGGTTCTGTCATCGATCAATGGCACATTAGCAAGAAAGGCACACTAGAAAGTTCGAAGCAACCATAGATCGATACCTACCATACACCGTCGATCGATGGTGATGGTTTACCATCGGTCGACGCTCACATGTTGCCATCGATCGATACTCCTAACAGAGTTGGTAAATTTGACTATCTCTAAACATTGTTTCCTTATGATTTAATTTCTCATACACCAATCCGAGACAGATTACACTAGGGACAATGTAATTTAAGTTTGAAGGAGGTTCGCTAATGCTATATATTTTTTTTTGAATTGTATTTCTATGATTATATAAGTTTTTCTACAAGTTTTTCGAAAAGTTTTATTGAGTCAAGAAGGAGATGATCAAGATTTATTATTGACTAACCACACTTTAGCACCATTCTTAGTAGGTTGTTTACAGAGATTGCTAGAGTCTCCCCCACTTGATAGGGATGCTATAAGTCTCCCCCACTTGATAGGGATTCGTCCTCGAATCCAAACCAAGTGATCCTCCTCCCTCAAACTGTTCGAACCATTGTGGGTATTCGACCTTCATATTAGCTTCGGTTTCCCATGTTGATTCTTCCTTGCCATTGCAATCCCAAACGACTTTAACCATTTGGGTTACCTTCTTCCTTGTTGCTTTTTCCACCCTATTAACAATTTGAACAGGCCTTGACTCCAAAGTTAGGTTTGTGCCTAACTCCGAAGGCAGTTCAGGCACTACAACATCTTGATCCGATAAGCATTTGCGCAGTTGGGATACATGTAACACATTGTGAAATGCTTCCATTTTGGTTGATAAGTTAAACTTGTACGCAACCGATCCAACTCTTTCAATGATCCTAAACGAACCCAAGTACCTCAGATCAAGCTTCCCTCTTCTTGAAACTCTTTTTCGAGCCTTCAAAGTTACCTTCTTTAGATAGACCAAATCATCTACTGTGAACTCAAGGTTCTTCTGATGCTTGTCCGCATAGCTTTTCTATCTATCTTGGGCTTCCTTCATCTTATCCTTCAAGAATTTGATCTTCTCAATTGTTTCTTCCACTATGTTCGGTCCAATTATTTTGCGTTCCTTCACTTGCGTCCAGCATAATGGGTTTGACATGGCCGTCCATACAATGCTTCATATGGCGACATGCCAATGCTTCTATGGAAGCTATTGTTGTAGGTGAACTCAACCAAAGGCACATGCCGTTCCCACTAGTCGCCTCAGTCTAAGGTACAAGCCCGTAACATATCTTCTAATGTACGGATTGTCCTTTCAGATTGGCCATCCGTTTGGGGGTAATAGGCTGTACTCATGTTCACTCATGTTCCCAAAGCTTTCTGGAAGGCTTTCAAGAAATGGGAAGTGAATCGAGAGTCCCTATCCGAGACAATACTGGCCGGTACTCCATGTAACCGGACTATTTCGTCCATGTACTTCCGCACTATCTCTCCCACTCCATCTTTTTTTCTCATGGCGATGAAGTGAGCAGACTTGGTCAGTCGGTCCACAACCACCCAAACCACATCCTTCTTATTCTTTGTTGCAGGGAGACCAGTCACAAAGTCCATTGTGATATGATCCCACTTATATTCCGGAATGGGTAGGTTCTGCAACAACCAACTTGGAAATTGGTTTTCGGCTTTGACAAGTTGGCAAGTTGGGCACTTCTCCACCCACTTGGACACATCTCGTTTCATTCTGATCCAATGATAGTACCTCTTTATGTTGCGGTACATATTTGTTTGACCGGGATGGATAGAAATTTTTGACAAGTGGGCTTGTTTCAATATCTCGTCCTTCAATTCCCTATCATCTGGCACACTAACCTGACCATTGACAAGGATTGTCCCATTGTCGGATGTTTGGTACTAAGTCTTATCATTTTGAGCGACTTTGTTTAAGTTTTCATCCTTGACCTGAGCATTCCGGATCCTGGTGAGTAGATCCGCTTGATCTACTGCACTCCGACCCAATGGTTCATGATCCTTAGACAATGCATTGAGATGCAAGGTCCGGATCATTCCTTCAAGCTCTTCATATTCCCTTTCCGCTGAAACATCATCCCTTCTCCTGCTTTGTGCATCTGCGACCAAGTTTGCCTTGCCCGGTTGGTAAGCGATATCCAGATCATAAGCAGGTACAAATTCCATCCACCGCCTTTTCCTTAGGTTCAACTCAGGCTGAGTGAAGATGTATTTGAGGCTCTTATGATCCGTGAAGATCTACACCTTGGTCCCATATAGATATGATATTCATATCTTTAATGTGAACACAACCGGACCCAATTCAAGGTTGTGGGTCTGATAGTTCACTCCATGCTTCCTCAATTGTCTTGATGCATAGGCGATCACCTTGCCTTTCTGCATCAGAACACAGCCAAGCCCGGATATAGATGCGTTTGTATAGACAACATATGTTTCGTCAGTTTTATGCAAGGCTAGAACTCTTGCACTCGTTAGCATATCCTTCAATTCTAAGAAACACTTCTCACACTCTCCTGACCATGTGAATTTTACATCCTTTCCGGTCTGTCGAGTCATGGGTTGAGCTAAACTTGCAAACCATTCCTTGATGGATTTGATCTTCTCCGGGTCAACCGAGACTCCCTCACTAGACACAATGTGTCCTAGGAATCCAATACTCATTTGCCAAAAGCTGCACTTGCTCAGTTTTGTAAAGATATTTTGTTCCCTTAGCCGTCCCAGCACGGCCCGAAGATGCCCCTGGTGCGAATCCCGATCCTTGGAGTAAACGAGTATATCATCTATAAAAATGATTAAAAACTCGTCCAAGAATTCTCATAATATTCCATTCATCATTTTCATGAAGGCAGCTGGGGCGTTGGTCAGTCCGAATGACATGACCACGAACTCGTAGTTTCCATACCTAGTCATGAATGCTTTTTTCCGCACATCACTTGGCTCAATCGGGATTTAATAATAATCTGAAGCCAAGTTGATTTTGGAGAACCAAGTCGCCCCTGTTAGTTGGCCCAAAAACTTATCTATCCAGGGAAATGGGTATTTGTTCTTCACAGTAAATCGGTTTAATCCCCGATAGTCGATGCATATATGGAAACTCCCATCCTTTCTCTTAACAAAGAGAACCGGTGCGCCCCATGGCGAGCTACTCAGCCGTATGAATCATTTTTCTGTCAACTCCTCAAGTTGCTTCTTTAGCTCAGACATTTCAGCTGGAGCTATTCGGTATGGTTCCTTAGACAATGGAGAAGTCCCTGGTTCAAGTTCGATCGTGAATGGATCCGATCTATCAGGTGGTAATCCTGACAAGGTTTGGAACACATACTTAAACTCATTGACCACCGAAATCTCTCCAAGATCTACACCTTTTCCAACTTCGGTCGTGGTGATTGTGGCCAAGTAGACCTCACAACCCTTCTCGAGAATCTGTTATGCTTGGATCTCCGAGACAACTAAACTACCCGAAGTTGGCCTTATCCCTTGGAACTCAATCGGTCCATCCCACTCTCAAATCGAACTCGCCCTCGGTGGCAGTCCAGAGTTGCCCGATATTTTCCCAACCAGTCCATGCCTAAAATCACTTCATGATTCTTAAGGCGGACAATTACCAAATCCACAGGTATACTCTTGCCTTGGATTAAAACCGGAATGTTTTTAACAGCCCTAGTGAATGCATGACCTGCCCCCCCCCCCCCCCGGGATGCATTCACTATGCCAAAACACCCATCAAGTTCCTACTAGAACATCCCCTTTCCGATCATATCCGAGCTTACAAAGCTATGTGTTGCCACTGAATCAAAAAGTGCATGTGTATCCACACCACCAATATTTAAGGTCCCTACAATCATTTCGTAGGCTAAGTATCTACCCATTCTTTGTTCCATGCAAAGCAATGCAAAAATAGAATAGGCCAGGGCTTAATGACGTACCAGTGATAGCCTAGAAGGTGCTAGTCTCGCCTTAGACAATGGAGCAGTCCCTAGTTCAAGTTCGATTGTGAATGGATCCGATCTATCAGGTGGTAAACCTGACAAGGTTTGTAACACATCCTCAAACTCATTGAACACCAGAACCTCTCCAAGATCTACACCTTTCCCAACTTCGGTCGTGGTGATTGTAGCCAAGTAGGCCTCACAACCCTTCTCGAGCATCCGTTCTGCTTGGATCGCCGAGACCACTAAACTACCCGAAGTTGGCCTTATCCCTTGGAACTCAACCGGTCCAGCCCCACTCTCAAATCGAACTCACCCTCGGTGGCAGTCCAGAGTTGCCCGATATTTTCCCAACCAGTCCATGCCTAAGATCACTTCATGATTCTTAAGGCGAACAATTACCAAATCCATATACATACTCTTGCCTTGGATCAAAACCGGAATGATTATAACAGCCCTAGTGAGTGCATGACCTGCCCCTGGCTGCATTCACTATGCCAAAACACCCATCAAGTTCCTTCTGGAACATCCCCTTTTCGATCATAACCGAGCTTACAGGGCTATGTGTTGCCCCTGAATCGAAAAGTGCGTGTGTATCCACACCACCAATACTTAAGGTCCCTACAATCATTCCGTAGGCTAAGTATCTACCCATTCTATGTTCCATGCAATGCAATGCAAAAATAGAATAGGTCAGGGCTTAGTGACGTACCAGTGATCGCCTGGAAGGTGCTAGTCTCGCCAGATTCCTTCGAAAGTTCATGCACTGTGGTGTAACAGTCTGCCCTTTGCCCTGCGCCGACCTGTCCACATCCATGCGCTTCCTCTTCTTATTCACTTGCAACTTAGGGCATTCTCTCTTGAAATGCCCAGCCTTTCCGCAATGGTAGCAGGACTTAGCATCATCACTAGTCCTTTTTCATTGCCCTTGGTCCATTTTTGGACAGTTTTGGGTCGCATCGTCCTTGCTGCCCCATCTAGTGCAAGCACCCATCGCCCTCCAGAATCCACCCCTGTGCCTCCTACCGCACTTGGGGCATTCATACCGATTTCCCTAAGTCCTATGACCTTTATCGACTTGATCCCTTTTCCTCTTCCGGTCGTTTTTCTTGTTAACCGAAGATAGGTGGGAGTGATACCTAACACGGTTCACCTCTGCCAGACTAGCTTCCAGCAAAGCCACCCTTTCAACTAACTCCGAGACGGTACTGAAGGTAAAGACAGAGCAATGGGAGCGGAGTTCGACCCGTAAGCCTCAGAAGAACCTACGCACTTGTACTGCTCCCTCCTCCAGTTCCTTCCCTACATAGTCTAAGTCGGTTGAACTCTTCTTCATACTCCCAGACATTTCTGCGAGCTTGGGTTAGGTCCAGAAACTTGGACTCAACCCGATCCCATGCTTCGGCTGGGAGATACTTGCGGTTGAACTCATACTCAAAGTCATCAATCCGCTCACTACGCCCTCTTGCGCGTTTCTCTAGAGCCAACCACCAGATATGTGCATTCCCTTCCAGGAAGTGGACCGCAATGTCCTTCTTGTAGTCATCCGGGCAGCGAGTGGATTCAAAGTTTCGGATCAAACGACTCCTCCACTCATCCACCTCAATCGGATCAGTACTACCCTTAAAATGCTTGGTTCCCATGAGAGCTATGTGTTCCAGTACACTTAGATAATCCACCTTTTTCACATCCCTTTCTGGTGGATTGATCTTGACTACCTCAGCCGCTTCCCTAACCGGTCCATGGACTATTGGTATGGCCATGGGAATTTGAGTTGCCTGACCCACAGACGAGTTTACCAATGGTGTAACCGCTTGGGTCCTTGTGTTCATCTGAGTAGCCATCATTTTTAGTGCACTTAACACATCCTCATGGATGGTTCCACATCCTGATCCCTATGTCCTGAAGTTTTATCAACAGCTCCACCCGGTGGAGCCGAGTTAGGCACCGCATTAGAGGATTCCACGATTTCCTCATCACGCTGATTCTGGCCGTGGTTTTGGGGATTCACGGACCAGGTCGCTCCAAGGTTAATCTGAACCAGCGGTGTTCCTCCTTCGGTTTGTCCACTTTCAGGTCCGATTGGACTTAGGTTCAAGGGGTTCACGCCCCCATCCACCGCTTGACTGGTTTCAGCCACTCCCTTGGATTTTCTTCCCTTCCCGGTTTTGGTTTTTCCAGCCTGAGGATAATACATGTTAGCAAATCACCGCAACATATATACACATCCCAGGCTACCAAAACCATACCGTGAGACCCGAGCCGGATGAGTGGTTTTCCCCATAACCCAACTATCCTTGAATCAAGCATGCTCTGATACCAACTTAAAGCGCCCTAACCCGGATACTTGATCCAGTGAGGTTCTTAAGGTTTGACCATGGATATTCCAGGCCGACAAGTTCATTTTTAAGGCCTTATATTCTTAAGTCAAGTTTCATTATTATGTGATTTGAATTTTAGAGTCTATATGTGAGTTATTAGAGTCAAAGCTAAGATAAACTGATTGCTTTATTTATAATACAAAGGATTTGATACAATTTTTAAGTTTGCACAATAGGCTATTACAAAGTTCGATCCTAAATCAGTCTATCCAACCACCCATCCAACCACGGCCTCGAGTCTTCACGGCTAAGAAAAATCCTTCTCACGATCACCATCATGTCCGAAAACCAACCAAAGCATAAGCATATATCCGATAACTTAACAGTCAGTTTCTAATGCATGCAACACTAATTTGTTTCTTTCTAAGTTCATCCCAAAATTTCCCTTAATAATATTCGACTTATCAGGTTTATTAAATGGATCGTTCAAGTTCATTTTGCGGATCCATAACTTTCCGTCTTATCACTGAACCATCTGGATCGGCCTTAACCAGATCAAGCCATTTGGCTAGAACTTGTGATCTATCGGATCCAGCACTCAATCATCGGATCACATGATCGGACCGGCTTACAGCCTTGGTCTTTTACTCGGCCCTAAGGCCTAAGTTACTTGATTGTTCATACAGAAGAAAGAAGGAAACGATCAAGTGTAGAAAGAGATGGACAAAGTCGTTTAACCCAATCGCCAAAGAACCAGTTGGAAACACCCGAGGGCTACAGGCGATGGTTTATCCGGTCCATCCAATCACCTTGGAAATGCGTTCTGGAGTCCCGGTCCCAGTACGCGGTTCTTTCTCCTTCGGACTCATTTAGGATTGTTCTTCAAGACGATGTAGTCGGATTGCTTTCATGGCTTGATTCCGATCAAGTCTTTCTCCTAATTCACCTTAGTTCTTCTCCTTCGGTAGCCTCTTTGGTTCTGATCTTATAAAATTCCCTGTCAAAAACTGATCCCCAGTCCCAAAATATAAAGAAGACTCAGCCAAAAAACCGTCCAGAAACTGCCTTGGGCAAAAAGGTGTCTTTTGGAAACCGTCTGGGCGGTTATCCATATGCGCCCTTTCGTTCCAAAACCGCCGAACACGCTTGCCCCACGTGCCTTAGCTCAGCTGGACCAGTTCAGATCCACACCTGATCCGACCTTCGGTCTGATAACCGTCCCGACCCAACCAGGTGGCTCAACTGTCGAACACTCAACCGAGCTAATTTGATTTCCCTGGCATTTGGTTCACCTGACTGAGCTGGGTCTACTAGTTGATCGAGCTGACTTAGCTTTAATGAACTCAGCCTGAGCTCGGTCCAGCTTGCCCAAAGCTCCGTCCAGCTCGCCCAAGATCACCCAAGCTCACCCGAGCTCACCAAAGCTCACCCTTGCTCACCAAGCTCACCCGAGTTCACCCAAGCTCACCAAGCTCACCTGAGTTCACCCAAGCTTATTCCAGCTCATCTACACTCTTTCCTTTGCTCATTCCAGCTCCTTTTCTTATTTCTCCTTATTTTCTTGGCTAAGTCCCGATCATAACTTGGACTTAAACCTTTAATCAGACCATTGAACGCTTGCCTTTGTTTCTTACGACCCGCTTGATAGAACCA
>CAJHQQ010001674.1:0-86239 GCA_905132885.1 Moricandia moricandioides
TTAACATAAAATTCAAATGAGTTAAGCAAACAAATTATTCTTTTAATTATCTCCGATAATCACACTATTTATCAAACATTAATTCATTGGAGAAATTTTTTATTAAAACTAAGCATAGTTTAGATATCTTATAAAAGTATTCTTTTTATTTATTTTAAATTACTTTAAACATACATATTTTAATTAAATATGATTAACTAATTATATATAAAATAAAATAAAATAATATTTAAATTTTTAAATAACACAATGTCGTTATTTTAGGCGTATATATATATATTTAATATTAATGTGAATCCAATTTTAATCAAAATAAAATGTTTTTATTTGTATAAAATATGTTAATTTTTTGTTATTGTACATTTTTAAAGTTTATTATACCGCAAAAAAAAAATACATCTCATTATTTTTAAATAATAATTTTTTACTTTTAATTTACATTATATTTTTCATCATTGACTTTAATAATTGTAGAAATGATAATTTTTATTGATCTTCCTTTCTTAATTTATTTTAAAGTTTTAAAAACACATAAAACTAATTATTTCACATTGTACTAACACAAAAAATACATATATCTCGACAAAAAAAAAAAATTAAACCATAACAATATTTAAAAAAAAACAAGAACACAACAATTATATTTTTTATTTTCCCTCATGCTTTTATTTATGTCTAAGCATGCTAATTACATTATAATAAAAGCTATATATATATATATATATATATATATATATATTATATTAATAGAGTATTCACTCTAGGAAAAATATGTGTTCGATTAATATAATTTTAAAAGACTTACTATATAATTGTTTTAAATGAATTACCATATAATAAATGACTTACCATATAATAATTTAAATTCATCTGTTTCTATTAATAGATGAATTAAATAAAAAAAATTTGTAATATATATTTAAATGATTTACCATAAAAACAAGCTTTAAATATAAAAATATTTTAATCATTTCTAAAAGTGGTAAATTATCTATCATATCACATTGTTATTCGAAAATGATTGGAATTTTTTAAAATTATATATTTTATTGTTTCACATTCATTTGACATATTTTTAGAATATATAGCGAATGAGTGAGTTTAATTAATATTATTAGGTTTATATTAATTAGTTTTATAAAATCTATGATTTATTGTGTTCACTACTAATATAAATATATTAAAAATCAGTTTTGTAATTGTTTATGTAGTATCATATGTATTTATATTTATATTAACAACTTATATAATGTAATCTATGATATTTAATTAACTCAATAATAAAGTTATGTTAATTTATATATATTTAAAATGTTTAATTGTTTATTTGGAAACATAGATTAAATTAGGTAATTATAAGATTAGTTTTCTTTTAAAAACTTTAATTAAATAAATAAAAAAGGAAAAACCATCAACCAGTCAAATTATAACAATTA
The DNA here is from genome assembly GCA_905132885.1 of Moricandia moricandioides. NCBI lineage: Eukaryota > Viridiplantae > Streptophyta > Magnoliopsida > Brassicales > Brassicaceae > Moricandia > Moricandia moricandioides. Next base: position 1,437 of record CAJHQQ010001674.1, read on the forward strand.
ATTGAAGAAGTCTCATATGAGCGACACATGAGCAGAAATCACTAAAGTGACTTCTCAATTAATATATAGGAGGATTTTCTTTTCTCTTGTTTTTTCCTTTATATATTTTGTGCTATATTTGATATAAATTATAAAAAGAGTTAATATTCCCATTTGTTTTCAAAAAAGAAAAAAAACAAAAAAAACAAAGAAATACCAAGTTTCCATTTTTGTCTTTGTTCTTCTTTCTATCTATTTGTTAAGGGACGAATTGATTTCTCTTCACTTTGATTTTCAAGGTAAAACACTAATGAATCACAGAGGAGAAAGAGGAGAAACCATGGAAGATTACTCAGAAGAAGAAGAAGACTCTTATGTCTCAAGCCAAAACTCCAATATCGATGAAACCGACCAAGCATGGTTCAGTAAGGAGGATGGGTGTGAAATATTGTGGACTGCTGATGAATACTCTATATAAGAGTATGAAGATGATCCTGGTGAAGAAAGTCATGAACATAAACCACCAGACTATTTCAAAACAAAACAAGATTGTGCAAGGAAGAAGTTGGCCGGAGAAATAAATCTTGGAGCAATGACACTGATTCCGAAATCAGTATGGGAGAGGAGGATGAATGTGATATATGTTCTTACCAGGAATACAACCTTCACAAGAGAGCACTGAATCCAGTCAGCCATGGAGTTACTCCATACAAAGTACCAGTCCAACTTAAAACCACCAGCACTAGGAAAACTCAATCAACATCAGCTGCTACAAAGAATCAAGACAAAAAAGACGTGGAAACACATCGATAATCCAGTCTTTACAGGTTCTAGCAACAATCATGAAGTCTATTTAAGATGGGAGGCCAACATGAAGCAGTGGCTGCGATCAAAAAACATCCCTATGGAAGAGAAGCTATCATATGCCCTTGATATGCTTATTGGAAAGGCCTACACTTGGTGGAAACAAGAAGATGCAAGGAAATACTATTCTGATCCAGTACTCAGTTGGGGAAATCTTAAGGCACGCATGTATAGGGAGTTTGTAAGGAAGCTCCAGACTAGCCACAAAATTCCCACAAGGCCTATGTACCAAGAACATCAATGGAGTTTAATGTTAACACCCAAACTGAGACCAACTGTTGGACAAAGGCACGCCTACTGTCCTAATCCAAGGAAGTTATTGTCCAGGATAAAGAAGCCAGAAGAGTTTGAGATGCACCAGCAAAGAAGTATCAAGGCTGGATAAGCACCATATCAAAGCTCCATTACCAAGCAAATCAAGGGAAGAGATGTCTATCTCAAAACCAAAATCGGCTTCTATGCATATGAGTGCTCAAGACCATAAGCCTGAGAAGGTGACATCCAGTATCCTTACACACCACAGAGGAGCGATAAAGTCGCCCAAAAAACATCAGACATGTTATAGATGTCATAAACATTGGAACTTTTCTGCTGTCTGTCCATCTAAGAAAGCCACGAAAGAAACATCACTCAGAGGGAAAAGTGAATTATCAAAAATAAGTGATGGTGTGATTCAATCGGATTTATTGACTACCAATTCTTGTGTAATACACTTGTCTATGTCAAAGGGTGTTGTAACAGGTCTTATGAAGCATGAATCCACATGAGAGGAACCACCAGGAGTAATCCTTGTGAATGACCAGAACGAAGCTCAAGACACAATGCAATTCTTGCTGTCTAAAAGGACCAATTCCGACCCATGAAAACTGTCCAGTCCGACTAAGACCAAACCAAGTATTATTCTAGACCCAGAAATAGTTAGTGAGACTAATTTTCTTGATCTAGAACTGGAGTAGATGGATGTTAAAACTGTTTTCTTACATGTTGATCTAGAAGAGAGGATACAAGTGGAACAACCTGAGGGCTTCATCAAGAAAGGGAATGAGAATAAGGTGTGTCTCCTAAGGAAATCCCTATATGGGTTGAATCAGTCACCTAGACAGTGGAATCTCAGGTCTGAAGGGTTCATGAAAAGTCAAAAGCTCCTAAAGATTAAGTTTTGACTCATGTGTTTACATGAAGGATTTCAATACAGAGAGAGCTATTTGCCTATTGCTATATGTTGATGACATGCTAATCGCTTCTAGAAACTTGAAAGCTATCAAAGGTCTAAAGGACAGCTTAAGTGGAGAATTCGAAATGAAGGATTTGGGAAAAGCGTCTAGAATTTTTGGAATGGACATCATACGAGATAGAAAGAAAAAGGAAGTTGATTCTGTCTCAAGGGAAGTATCTAGAGAAGGTACTTAACACATTTCGGATGTTTGAAGCTAGAGCTGTAGTTACTCATACAGCATCCAACACATCAAATGCAAATGAGAGGGTACATAATAGGCCGAAGAGATTAAACCATCGTCGTCTTTGTCGAAGAGGCTAAAGGCTTCCTTGAGCTCGGAGATCTTCTCCTTTGTCAGTTGGTCTGCCATTGTTTCGTGCAATCACCTTCTTCCTCCTTCGCTTCGCTTACTTATTGGAACTGTTGCAAAAATAAATATCAAAGCAAAACGACAAAAAATGATAATAAGAAGAAAATAAAGATAGATCCGACGCGGATCAGTCTGTAAGGCCGGTTAACTTGCAACTTCATAGCTCCGTTCAGTTTGGACTTATTGCTATGTCTATAACTCTAAAATCTGCCAGTAAACTAGCATCCTTCCAGTGACTTAGGATGGAGACTTAATGATCAAACCGCTGCAGAAACATTCGGATTAAGTGGGTACAACAGAAGAATGATTACTTTATGCAGCCATGTGTATGAGAGATGCATATCCACTATGTTCTTTTTCAGAAGGATTGCTCATACTTAGAAGATATTACTATGAATCCGGTAGAATGGTCTGACTTTCGCTTCAGATATTATCTCATTCAGAGCTTGAAGGAAATGTATGAAAGAGTGAGTGTGTTCCATATTCCGAAGAGTAGAAATGTATGTGCAGATTCATTAGTAAAGGAAGGTAAGATCAACCCGTTTTATTCTTCCATGTGAATCAGATATCGTCGGATGGGAGTTTATCTTCGAAATAAGTTTTCAATTAATCAGGGCTTGGTCAAACTTCTATGAATACTTGACAAAAAAAAAAGCATCCTTCCATCGATTATCTCTCGGTTCAAACCAACGATAACATATTAGATTAACCAAAATGTCATAAAAAACTCTTGTTATAACATAATAATAAAATATAATATTGAGTGATTATCATATTGAACAAATTATTCATGAGTATATGAACAACATACCATTACATATTGCCACATTTTAAACTGATTGGTATATTTCTCGTTACACAAATAATATAATGATGATATATATTGATTAGTCATAATTATATATTTTATCAGAATAGTATACCGAACATTACAAAGATCAGTTCTCTTTTACATATCCCATCAATTAAAACCATAGCGACATCTCGTAAGACATACATTACTTTTCTTTGTAACTGGCAAAGATCAATTCTCTTTTACATATCCCATCAATTAAAACCGTCTATGCATAAATGTTTGATTTCCAACCAATTCCGGGTTGACTAATCTTTTGTGTGTGCATAGTAATTACCACCAACCTTTTTGCATAGAAACAAAATGATATTGATCCGAAAGATTAAGCTGAAACTAGAATTATTATATAGAATTTCAAGACATATCGTATCACAACGCCAATCTTTATGCATAAGATTGTAGATGAGTAGGAAACCGACAATTTAGTTTGGTGTGTACTATGGGAGGTGTTAAAAATAATCTAAAACATAGTTTTAATCTACAACTAGAACCTATGAAGATAATTGCTTTTATTTAATAAATAATAATTATATAAATGTTAGTATTATTAACATGTATCATATTAAATAATTATTTAAATGTTAGTATTATTAACATTTATCATATTAAATAATTATTTAATACAATCTTTTAAACATAATAGTTTTATAATTTATATTGACTAATTTTATTTTATTTTTGAATCATTATTTGTATCATATAAATTTACACATTTAATAATTATTTTAGATTTTTATCGAGCTAATGAATTATATAATATACTTACAGAATAATATATAATTTAATTATATATTATCTGAACTGAATATTTATATGGTTTTTAAGTTTTTAGTTATTACTAATAAATAATAAAAATAATATATTTTTGTACATAGTTTACAAATTATAAAAACTTGTAGTATGAATTACACTACAAGAAAACTAAGCTTTTACTAGGAAAGTTTAATAGGAAAATAGTTTCTCGTAAAATTACTACGAGTTAACTTCGAGTTTACGAGGAAACCATTTTTCCTCGTAAACTTACGAGAAAAATGTTTCCTCGTAAACTCGTAGTAAACTTACGTGGCTCTTACGAGGAAAATGTCCTTTTCCTCGTAAACTCATAGTATCTCTTTTCCTCGTAAAGTCCTAGTAATAATTTACTACGAAATTAGGAGGAATGGATTTGTTACTACGAAATTAAGAGGAACTGGATAGAAAATATCGAATTTAAATCAAAAACGTGTTTTGTACCTACTTTTCCTAGCAATTTCCTAGTAAATTCTCAGATTCAAAAATTTCTATAAATACCACCATATGTGATTCTTTTGAAACACACCAAAAAAAAATCATCTATAAGCTTGATCAAACACAAAAAAAAATGTCCGGTCCGGGAAATATTTTCGAGTTGCAGAAGTGGATGTATTCACACAGAGATAATAACGGGAGGGTGACAAAAGAATTTCTCGAAGGGTTGGAGACGTTTATGCATCAAGCAGATTCTACACCACTCACGCAGGAAAGTGGTAAGATGTTATGTCCTTGTCGGAAATGTTGCAATACCAAATTAGGCCCTCGTGAAAATGTTTGGAAGCATTTAATAAATAGAGGTTTCATGCCATATTATTATATTTGGTATCAACATGGAGAAGATGCTAGTTGTAGGAATGAAGGTAGCAGTAGTAATAGCAATTTTCAGATTGAACCGGTTGAGCATTTGCGTAATGAAGGTAGCAGTAGTAATAGCTATCATCACCAAGAGGAACAAATGGTAGATTGTGATAGGGTTCATGATATGGTAGGTGATGCCTTTGTAACTCATGATGATGATGAAGTTGAAGAACCTAACTTAGATGCAAAAAAGTTTTATGAAATGTTAGATGCTGCGAATGAGCCAATTTACAGTGGTTGTAGAGAAGGTCTGTCTAAATTGTCGTTGGCTACTAGAATGATGAGTATTAAAACCGATCACAATCTACCTGAAAATTGTATGGATGCATGGGCAGACTTGTTTAAAGAGTATTTGCCAGAAGACAATGTGTCTGCTGAATCTTATTATCAGATTCAGAAATTGGTATATAGTCTTAGGTTGCCCTCAGAGATGATAGACGTTTGCATCGACAACTGCATGATTTACAGGGGAGATGATGAGAAGTTAGAAGAATGTCGATTTTGTAAGAAGCCACGATTCAAACCGCAAGGTCGAGGGCGTAATAGGGTACCGTACCAAAGGATGTGGTACCTACCAATCACAGACAGGTTGAAAAGATTGTACCAATCTGAGGAGACTGCTGGAAGGATGAGATGGCACGCCGAGCATACTCAGACGGATGGAGAGATGACTCATCCATCAGATGCAAGAGCCTGGAAACATTTTAACAATGTACATCCACATTTCGCTAGCAATAGCCAGAATGTGTATCTTGGATTATGCATTGATGGATTTAGTCCATTTGAAATGTCTGGGAGACAATATTCATTGTGGCCGGTCTTTCTTACACCGTATAACTTGCCACCGGAGATGTGCATGCGACGAGAGTTTCTATTCATGAGCATATTAATACCTGGTCCAAAACATCCAAAAAGATCTCTCGACGTTTTTCTACAACCACTGATAAAAGAGTTGAAAGATTTGTGGTCAACAGGGGTGAGGACATATGATTGTTCAACGAAAACAAACTTTACGATGCGAGCGATGCTTTTGTGGACCATAAGTGACTTTCCTGCATATGGTATGTTGTCTGGGTGGACTACACATGGGAGATTAGCTTGTCCATATTGTAATGGAATGACAGATGCGTTTCAGTTGAAGCATGGTAGGAAGACTAGTTGGTTCGATTGTCACCGTCGATTTCTTCCCATTCACCACCCATACCGAAGAAACAAGAAATTGTTCAGGCACAAAAGGGTTGTCAGAGACACTCCTCCTCCATATTTAATTGGAGAACAAATCGAAGCGCAAATCGATTACTACTGTGCTCTAGAAACAGCTCCTCGTGGTGGGAATTGGCATGTTCCCAGTAATATGCCTGATTCTTATGGTGTTCAGCACAATTGGCACAAAAAGAGTATATTTTGAGAATTGCCATATTGGAAAGATCTTCTTTTGCGCCACAACCTCGATGTGATACATATAGAGAAGAACTTTTTTGAGAACATCATGAACACTATATTGAATGTCCCAGGGAAGACGAAAGACAACGTAAAATCAAGGTTGGACTTACCCGATATCTGCTCAAGGAGTGAGCTACATATAAAAAGCAATGGGCAAGTTCCAGTTCCAATATTCAGACTGTCATCAGAAAAAAAAGTCTGCGTTGTTCAACTGGGTGGCTTCAGAAGTGAAGTTCCCTGATAGGTATGTTTCAAATCTCTCAAGATGTGTTGAGAAAGGGCAAAAGTTCTTTGGGATGAAGAGCCATGATTGTCATGTCTTTATGCAGCGACTACTTCTCTTTGCGTTTACGGAGCTACTACCGGCAAAAGTACATGAAGCACTTTCAGGTAATTAATTAATATAATACGATGACATGATTAATTTATTTCTATATATATATACTAATGTGGATAATTTTTGTTTTCGTATATATATAAGGAATTGGAGCATTTTTTAGGGATCTGAGCACCCGCACTCTTAAAGTGGAAGTTGTCCAACAGCTTCATGAAAACATCCCCGTCTTAATCTGCAACTTGGAGAAAATACTCCCGTCAACTTTTTTCGACGTCATGGAACACCTAGTTGTCCACCTCCCGTATGAGGCATTACTTCGTGGACCCGTGCATTATGGATGGATGTATCAGTATGAAAGGGCCATGAAAACTTTGAAAGGAAAAGCCAAAAACCTAGCAAGAGTTGAAGGTTCTATTGTTGCGGGAAGTTTGACGGAAGAAACATCACATTTCACTTCGTACTACTTTGCACCGAAAGTACGTACAAGGAAACGAGCTCCAAGAAGATATGATGATGGTGGTGTCGTGCCGACATATATGGAAGACGATGTTTCAGACATCTTTTGTCAAATTGGGCGATTGGGTGGGAAATTGAAACAGGTTTAGTGGTCGAGTGATGAAGACGTCCATAGTGCACACCTTTATATTCTTCTTAATTGCGAGCATCCATTGATTGCTTATTTTGAAAGGTAAATATATAAACATACACACTTATATAATATATATATATATATATATATTCAATATTAAATATATAACATAACATATATGATTTTACAGTCAATTTGAGACTCAAGTCGAGGAAGCAATACCTGGTATATCGACAACTGAGTTAGACAAAAGGAAAGATCAACACTTTATCAAGTGGTTGAGGAAACATGTATTTATTTATTACTTAAATTGTATGCATACATTACCACAAAGTAAGTCTAATGTCTAATTATTTTACTTTTTGTTGCAGGTTGATTATGACGATCCTGAGTATCCCGCATAGTTTCGCGAATTAATTCAAGGTCCAGTTGCAAAGGTCACTACATCGTCGATGTATTTCACCCGAGACTATATTTTTCATACCTATGACTATGGTAGACACCGGGCGACAAGTAATTATGGAATATGTGTGAAAGGCGAAACAGATTTCTACGGGATCTTGCAGGAGATTTATGAAGTTCAATTCCCGGGTATGGGTTGAAATGCGTTATCTTCAAGTGTGAGTGGTACGACCCCGTCGTAAACAGAGGTGTTCGGATTAACAAGAACGGTGTAGTCGATGTCAACGGTGGACGAAGGTACACCAAATTTTTTTTTTTTAATATCCAGGTTTCTAGTATTAATTTTCGTAGGTACAACAAGTTCGAGCCTTTCATATTGGCTTCCCAAGCAGATCAAGTTTGCTTCATTCCATACCCTCGTATTACTACCTCGGAAATAAACTGGTTAGCTGTTATCAAAGTTACACCTCGAGGACGAATAATCGCTGGAGAAGAACCACCATTACAAGAAGAAAACACCAATGAGATCGAGGAAGCTGAAGCAGAAATTGATGAGTTCCTACTCATTGATCCGCATAATCCTGAATAAGAAGATGTTCCTGATCACTCAACGGACGAAGGTGTAGACGACGAGTTTTTAGAAAATGATAATGTTTCAACAGATTACGACAATGTATCCGAATGAATTATGTATGTTTATAAGTTTGTTTAATCACAAAAATGAATTTGGATTATATATGTTTTAAGTTTGTTTAATCACAAAATCAATTTGCATTTGGGGTTTGGGGTTTATGTGTAGAAGAGGTTAGGAGTTTGGTTGTAGAAGAGGTTATAAGTTAAGGAAGTTGTGGTTTGGGGTTTGGGGTTTCGAGTTTAGAGATTTATAAACCCTTTCCTCGTAAAGCCCTAGTAATAGAAAACACGGGCATAGCGGTTTCCTCTTAATGTTGTAGTAAGGTGTTACTAGGGCTTTAAGAGGAAAAAACGCGGGCATAGCTATTTCCTCGTAAAGGGTTTTCCTCGTAAAGCCCTAGTACAACCATTACGAGGACCTTACGAGGAAATAAAAACACGGGCATAGATAATTCCTCATAAGGTCCTAGTAAAATTACTAGGGCTTTACGAGGAAACAAAATTCCTTATATATACTCGAGCAATCCGGTTTCTCATTTGCTAGTAACCTTCTCTCTAAATCCTCTTAAGGTTCTCTCTAATTCGTAGTTAGGTGATTAGATTAGGGAATTTAGATTAGGTGGTTAGTTTAGGGAATTTAGATTAGGTGGTTAGTTTAGGGAATTTAGATTAGGTTGGTTTACTTTTATTTAGTGTTTTTTTAAATTATACGGGGAATTAATGTTTTGATTTTTTTTTTAAATATAGATGCCTAGACAGAGCAAGCTTGCTAAGGCTGCTGGTAGGAGGAGGTCGTCTCTCGAGGGGAGTCACTACGGAGATATGTTTGGGTGTCAGGATGCTCCGGGTTCATCTTCGTCAGCTCCCGGTTCATCTTCGATTCCCGAGACTCAGGGAGCTTCTATGGCGTCCCGGGAACCACATCCTCCTCCTCTTCCTCCTCCACCGGTCGGGGTTCATCCCAATTTGCAGGTGCCGCCGAATGCACCCTTTGCGGTGTACACAGTGGAGGATATTTTGGCCCTTCCAGACAGAGAAGGGCTGGCAGAGTTAGATCATATCCGACGGGACGGCCAAAACGTATTATGGTATGTTTTAATTTTTAAAAAGTTTTTTTAATTTATTTCTTAATTAACAAAATATTTAGAAATTAATCTAATTAATGATTTATTTTGTGTCTTTTCAGGTTTGGTGTTGACAATTGTGTCGGATCTAGCGTCTCGGACTGTATTAAGGGATACTTTCCCGATCCAGCTCCAAACTGGAAGATGACGGCGAGGCACACAAAAAAGACGTGGTTCAAATCGTCCGCTGTAAGTTTAATTAGTTAATTTATTTTTAATTATTTAAAATTATTAATATTATTGAACTAATCCGTCTTTTATTTTTTCTGGTTACAGCAAAAGTATCGTTGGTCTATTGGGATTCACCAGCGGGTGAAGAAGGAGTTTGAGGCCAAGGCAAGAGCACGATTGCTCGACATGGTCTACAACTGGAAGGGCGACTATCATGTATAGATTTATAAATTATAATATATATATAGTTTTAAAAATATTATATATTGACTTTAATTCTATTTTTTTTTTAAATCAGGTGGATGGTTACGAGGCCGGGAAACCCGATTGCCTCACAACCACGGTGTGGGATGGCCTCATCAGCTATTGGGAGTTGCCGGACTCGGTCAGAACCTCCAACACAAACTCCGGGAACCGCATGACCAGAGACGAGCATGGCAACACGAAGGTGCTTCACACCATGGGTCGAAAACCTCACGCGGGAATTCGTCTAGACATGGTAAGATGATTTTTAATAACTATTTAATTTTTATTTTATTTGAATATTCCAAATTAATATTTAATTTTATAAATTAATTTTAGGCTAAGGAGACAGGAGTTCTTCCATCTCTGAAAGACCTTTACGAGAGGACCCACCGGAACAAGGCTGGGCAGTTTGTAGATCCTGCTTCCGAGCGGATCTACAACGAAGTTGTTGCCCGAGTTGACGAACGCCAGACCCAGCTGACTCAGCAGACTGGGACTCCAGTCATATTATCCACTGTTGGATAAGATTTACGAGGAGGTAAATAATTTGTTTTACTATTAATTTTTAATATTTTTTTAAAATTTTTCTTAATGTTATTAATATTTTTATTTACAGGTCGCCCCTAGGAAAAAGGGGCGTATCATCGGGATTGGCTCGGTTAACGATGTCCCTGCAGCGACATCGTCTTATCATCAGGAGCAGCACGATGTCAATGCTCAGCTACGCTCGCAGTTGTCTTCGCTCACCGAGCATGTGACTTCTCTCACCGATGTCCTCGAGATTATGGCGGTTGGAAACCCGCATTTGGAGGAGATGTTGCGTCAGAGACGGGAACGCGGAGGGATTCCAACCCAACAACATCCACCATCACAGTCACAGCCGGCAACCAACTATGGAGAGGATTTGCCGAGCCAGGACGACGAGTTCGTTCAGCAATTTCACGACCAGCATCCGTAGTTTTTTTTTATTTTTAATTGTATATTATGAATTTTAAAACTTTTTCTATATTATTTAGTTATTTATAAAATATTTTGTTTTTATTTTTATTTATAATTTGATTTTTTTATTTTTAAAAATAAAATAATTATATTTATAATTATTATTTTTTAATAGGGAAAAAAACATTTCGAAGCAAAATCCTCGTAAAGGTTTCCAAGTAATGTCCTCGTAACAGGTTCTAGTAAGTTCCTCGTAATTATTTACTACGATCTTACGAGGAAAAGCTTACTACGAAATTACGAGGAAACCCTACGAGGACATTACGAGGAAAAGCTAACCACGCCTTTACGAGGAAACGTTTCCTCGTAAATTCGCTAGGACCTTACGAGGAAAAATGCTTTACGATGAACGTGTTTCGAGGAAACGTGTTTCCTCGTTATTTCCTAGTAAATGGCCATTTACTAGGAAATAACGAGGAAAACCCGTCCTAGTAATGGACGAGTTCTCTTGTAGTGTTATGTTTAATTTTTTATTATTTTTCTAAAGAAACAAAATTGGATTTTAAAGAAAATATTGACTATATTATGTGAAGTTTGTTTAATTCGAATAATTTTGATACATAGGAGAAATAATTTATATAAAGTATCATTTTATACTTTAGAATGTTAAAAAGATTGAAGTTTCTTTTGTTTTGGAAGGTTAGATATGTTCATCATTTTGTCTATGTGAAAAAAAATACTTTTTAGTATAAATATATTAAAAATATTTCTAATTATTTTAGATTTTAATCCATATTATAAAACATTTATTTATTTAATAATTTTTAGTTAAGTATATAGTAAATTTAGATAAATATTAAACCACAGAGTCATGATTTTTAAAATTTTTTGATTATCATCTAATAGGATATAATTTTTATTTTTAATAATCATAAATAGAAAATTTAGTGTATATTATTATTCCAATTATTAAAATTTATTAGGTAAGGTATTTTCATAATTTGAAACTTACCAATCATGCATATTTAGAAGCTTTTAAATTATATAGAAAAGACGATAAATACTTAAAGATGTGCTTAGTTATTTACTTCATTGGTCTTGAGGTGTAAAAAAATTGTAATCTCAAGGGTTAATTTATAAAAGTACTTTTTACTAATGTAGATAGATAATTGATTTGAGAAAACTCAGTTTCCATTTCTCCGACTTATCATCTTTGAGTATTCGACTCTTCATCTCTTCTTCATTTGATATTTCGTTCTTCATGCGATTTCTAAGACTCTTTCATCCTTCTTGTTCATCTCTTCTTGTTCGTTCTTCAATAGATTTGGGAGAAAAAGGTAGATATCTTCATACATTTTGATTCTTCTTTTCTCTTTCATATTTTAGGATTCGGAGAGAGATGGGTCGTCATATGGTGACCGGCTCTCGGATAGCAGGGGTTCCATATTGGTGCGACCCTGACCAGCATCATGGACCAAGGAATGAAAATCAGGTACGAACCAGCTCGGAAACTGATCATAGCTTGGCTTAATGGGCTGTTTATGGGCCTTATCGGTTTGATCCATCAAGTTGTAGATCGAGAGAAGCTAATGGACTTAATACAAAACATGGAGGCCTTGTTGTCATTTAGAAATCTGTGTTTAAGTTGTTCAAGAATGGCCCAACAAGAATATACAAAATATGGTCGTATAATATATCAATCTGACGGCAATTCGAAGACCATCGACCAGATGAAAGGACGCATCCAGCCGAAGAGTTTTCTGACCACAACTTTCAAAATTCAGTCAAGTCTTTGGTCAAGTCCAACATATTTATCTAGTTTTATTCCCTAGAATAATTTTAGACGTTTGGTCTAACCTACATGCCTTCTATATAAAGGCCTAAGTATTTCATTTGTAAAATCATTCAACATTTTTAATCAAAAACCTTTCTTTTTATTCTTGTTGAATCCTTTGTTCTTAATCGAACATCGTAACTTTTAATTCGTCGGAGTGAGTCATATCTTCGGGCTTAGGAGTTGAAATATCAAGGGTCTTCTGCAGCCCTTGTACGACCATTTGATCCACGTCCCTTGATCGTTTGTGCTTTCTACCTCCTTCGGTGCAAGGCTTATCCAATCCTTCAACCTTAGAGTGATCCTTCAATTTAGGGCGTATCATGTGGTATCAGAGCCACTCTGAGGCTTGGAGTTTTTTCACAGCCAGACATTCGTAACTCTTCACCTATTAAGAGATCAAACGTGTCTTTTGGACTGTTGAGAAGCCATGAAGAGAAGGCAGAGCGCAAAGCACGAGAAGAAAATTTGCGAGAATGGAGGTACAACTCTTCATCTTCTAAGAGATCTGTGTCTTTTGGACTATTAAGAAACTATGAAGAGGAGGCTGAACTTAAAGTAAAAGAAGAAAAGTTCCGAGAATGGAGGTACAACAAACGTACAGCCGAGATTATAGCACAATATGAGCGTGACCAAGAGGAGGAAGCCAAGAAGTCACAACCTGATAGAGAAAAATGGAAGAAACCACTCAGCAAAGAAGGTAAACACATCTTCATTGATTCTGGTTAAATGGGAGTTAAACCGAGCAGTCCAAAGAAGGTAGTCTAAAAGCCACAACCGAAACTGGTTGTAGAATCTTCATCGGCCAGAACTGAAGAGAAGAGGAATGAGGGTTTTGAGAGATGGCTGGAGAGTTTAAAGACTAAGATCCATCAAAGGATCACAGACCCACGTCCATCGTCAGTGTTGGAAGAAGATCAAGAGGCCAAAGATATCGCACCGAAGCTATCGACTGTTTATGTCCGAGCAGAATCTATGGACGACCAGCTGCATCAAAAGGAAGAACCAGAGGCTGTAAGTGTTCTCTTGGATGTCCGAAAGGTGGCTGAAAATGTGGTTGATAGTGGACCAGAATCTTATCATGAAAAATATCTCACAACCGCTTATGCTTCAGGTGATATTCTCGGTTCTTTATGAAGTGATAAACTTGTTCAACCATTCGTTTGCAAGGTGTACGACCCAGTGGAGCTACTGACGCTTGAAGAGGGTCTAACACACTTCATCTTTGAGCCTTAAATAGGGGAGTGTGTGCACAAGAAGAGTAGAAACACATTGGCTGAGTAAAACCATGTCTTTTCATTCATCCTAGAAGGTCCGGATTTGAGGACAAATCCTTTTAAACGAGGAGGGGATGATGCGACCCTGACCAGCATCATGGACCAAGGTATGAAAATCAGGAATGAACCAGCTAGGAAACTGATCATTGCTTGGCTTAATGGGCTGTTTATGGGCCTTATCGGTTTGATCCATAAAGTTCTAGACTGAGAGAAGCTATTGGACTTGATACAAAACATGCAGGCCTTGTTCTCATTAAGAAATTAGTGTTGGATGTTGTTCTAGAATGGCCCAACAAGAATATACAAAATATGTTCGTATAATATGTCAAGCTGAAGGCAATTCGGAGACCATCGACCAGGTTAAAGAACGCATCCAGACGAAGAGTTTTCCCACTACAACTTCAAAATTCGGTCAAGTCTTTGGTCTTTGGTCAAGTCCAACATATTTATCTAGTTTTATTTCCTAGAATAAGTTTAAACCTTTGGTCTAACCCACATGCCTCCTATATAAAGTACTAAGTATTTCATTTGTAAAATCATTCAACATTTTTAATCAAAAAACTTTCTTTTTTTATTCTTTTTGAATCCTTTGTTCTTAATCGAACATCGTAGCTTCTAATTCGTTGGAGTGAGTCATATCTTCGGGCTTGGGAGTTGGAATATCAAGGGTCTTCTGCAGCCCTTGTGCGACCATTCAATCCACGTCTCTTGATCGCTTGTGCTTTCTAGCTCATTCGGTGCAAGGCTTATCCAATCCTTTAACCTTAGAGTGATCCTTCAGTTTTGGGAGTATCATGTGGTATCAGAGCCACTATGAGGTTTGGAGTTCTTCACAGCCAGACATTCGTAACTCTTCATCTTTTAAGAGATCAACCGTGTCTTCTGGACTGTTGAGAAACCATGAAGAGAAGGCAGAGCGCAAAGCACGAGAAGAATATTTGCGAGAATGGAGGTAAAACTCTTCATCTTCTAAGAGATTTGTGTCTTTTGGACTATTAAGAAACTATGAAGAGGAGGCTGAACTTAAAGTAAAAGAAGAAAAGTTCCGAGAATGGAGGTACAACAAACGTACAGCCGAGATTATAGCACAATATGAGCGTGACCAAGAGGAGGAAGCCAAGAAGTCACAACCTGATAGAGAAAAATGGAAGAAACCACTCAGCAAAGAAGGTAAACACATCTTCATTGATTCTGGTTCAATGGGGGTTAAACCGAGCTGTCCAAAGAAGGTAGTCCAAAAGCCACAACCGAAACCGGTTGTAGAAACTCCATCGGCCAGGAATGAAGAGAAGAGGAATGAGGGTTTTGAGAGATGGCTGTAGAGTTTCAAGGCTAAGATCCATCAAAGGATCACAGACCCACGTCTATCGTCAGTGTTGGAAGAAGATCAAGAGACCAAATATATCGAACCGGAGCTATCGACTGTTTATGTCCGAGCAGAATCTATAGACGACCAGCTGCATCAAAAGGAAGAACCAGAGGCTGTAAGTGATCTCTTGGATGTCCGAAAGGTGTTTGATAGTGATCCAGAATCTGATCATGAAAAATATCTCACAACCGCTTATGCTTCAGGTGATATTCTCGATTCTTTATCAAGTGATAAAGTTGTTCAACCATTCGTTTTCAAGGCGTAAGACCCAGTAGAGCTACTGAGGCCTGAAGAGGGTCTAACACACTTCATATTTGAGCCTAAAATAGGGGCGTGTGTGCACAAGAAGAGTATAAACACCTTGGCTGAGCAAAACCATGTCGGTTCATTCATCCTAGAAGGTCCGGATTTGAGGACAAATCCTTTTAAACGAGGAGGGGATGATGCGACCCTGGCCAACATCATGGACCAGGGTATGAAAATCAGGTATGAATCAGCTAGGAAACTGATCATAGCTTTGCTTAATGGGCTGTTTATGGGCTTTATCGGTTTGATTCATAAAGTTTAAGATCGAGAGAAGCTAATGGACTTGATACAAAACATGAAGGCCTTGTTGTCATTCAGAAATCAGTGTTTGAAGTTGTTCAAGAATTGTCCAAAAAGAATATACAAAATATGGTTGTATAATATATCAAGCTGACGGCAATTCGGAGACCATCGACTAGGTGAAAGGACGCATCTAGCCGAAGAGTTTGCCGACCACAACGTTCAAAATTTCGTCAAGTCTTTGGTCTTTGGTCAAGTCCAATATATTTATGAAGTTTTATTTCCTAGAATAAGTTTAGACCTTTGGTCTAACCCACATGCCTCCTATATAAAGGCCTAAGTATTTCATTTGTAAAATCATTCAACATTTTTAATCAAAAATCTTTCTTTTTTATTCTTGTTGAATCCTTTGTTCTTAATCGAACATCGTAGCTTCTAAGTCGTCAGAGTGAGTCATCTCTTCGGGCTTAGGAGTTGGAATATCAAGGGTCTTCCGCAGCCCTTGTGCGACCATTCGATCCACGTCCCTTGATCGTTTGTGCTTTCTATCTCATTCGGTGCAAGGCTTATCCAATCCTTCACCTTAGAGTGATCCTTCAATTTTGGGCGTATCACATATGGCGACCCACACTCCCAAGAACCGGGTCGCCATATGGCGATCCACACTCCCAAGGACCGGGTTGTCATATGGCGACCGGCTCTCGGAAAGCACAGGTCGCCATATGGTGACCCACACTCCCAAAGACCGGGTCGCCATATGGTGACTGGCTCTCGGAAAGCATGGGTCGCCAGATGGTGACCCATACTCCCAAGGCCCGGGTCGCCATATGGTGACCGGCTCTCAGAAAACATCGGTCGCCATATGGCGACCCACACACACTGAACCCGGGACGCCATACGGCGACCTACAAATTCAGAGCATAGGTCGCCATATGGCGACCTGACCTATCCAAGTCCAGGTCGCCACGATCTCACCAAGTCCGAGTCGCCATATGGCGACCCAATCCATCTAAAGTCTGAGTCGCCATATGGAGACCTGACCTCTCTGAGTCTGGGTCGACATATCGCCAGCTGTGTCTCTCATTTGTATTCTTCTTCGAGTCGTGATCGAAATTTTTTTCGTTTCATCTCAATCGGAGTTTCCGTTGAGATTTTACAAGTAAAACAAGTAAGAGTCACCAAACGAACCCTGGGTCGCCAAATACAACTCCCAGGTCGCCATATGGCGAGTGAGACCATACCCCTTGGCTTCTCTCTGGAATCTCGATCGAAATTCTCTTCGTTTCCTCTCAATCAAAGTTACTGTTGGAACTTTACGACAAAAACCGCGAAGACTCATTTTTCCGAATGAAGTTTGTGTTTATCGTATCAACGGCAATGGTTACCTCAACACCAGTTGTCTAAAATATACGAGAAGTGTGAACTTTCTAGATAAATCGACTTCGTATCATTAAACGTTCTTTCGAATAAATCGTAATAACGTCTAAGTCGTAATATGGCCCTAGGAGGCCTAGAACGCGGCTAAGAAACCCATTTCCGATTTCATACGGAATTAAGCCCAGCAATGTTATGACGGTGTATCTTTACTCGCAGAAGAAGATAAATCTCCCGAAATCATGTCAAGTTTCCAAGATAATGATGAAGATCGAGATGAAAAGGAATATTTCTGTAAAGTGATAAACTCGACCTAGGGGTAGAAACGGAAAGACAAAACCGCCTTGAAGAGGAGTATATAAGGGAAGACAAGACGAGAGATAGAGAAGAGGAACTTTTAGCATCCACAACAAACTTAGGGCAATAGGCATTCACATTTCGTTTTGTTATCAAGCTACGTTCGATTAGGTTTTCATAGTCAGGTTGCTAGAACTAGGGATCTCTCCGACAGCTTTTTGTAGCCAAGGCTCGTTACCTTCTTGTACGAAAGCTCTTACGCAATTACGAATAAGAACCTCTTTGCCCACTCTCTTTTCGAAATTATCTTGTCATATTTTTATCATCACCTTTCTTAAATTTGTTTGGTTGCGCGGCGTTTGGTTTAAACCAGATTGTCTGGGATCTCCTGGGAAAGTTTGGGTTTCCTGACTTCCTAAGTTTACGGAAATCGATGGTGTGAAAAAACTGATCTTCGCCTACGAAAAACGGGAAGAGCATGATAAGCTTATGGGATCTCTCGCTAAGCAGGTCAAAACCCTAACTGCGCGGACCCGAGCTGCCCTTCCTCACGGAACCACTAGGCTCCGAGGAAAAAGACTCGACTTCACAACTCCTTTGGACCAGTCCGGAAACGCACGGGAAAATCCGTCGGGACAAAATCCTGATGCAGTCACCCCGACGCCAGCACAGAAACGTCCAGGCGATCTTCCACCTTTGGAAGAGGACAAGGAAGAGGGGGAAATCGAGCGCGTCAACGTGGACTCCAGCAGTCAATCTGAGCCTTCAAATCAAGACACGGACATACATCCATGAAGGACAAGGAGCCATACGGTTCAGGAAGACCTGCTTAACAAGCCCATGACGGAGGAAGAAGAAGACCTCTTATGGGTAGAGCAGGAGAAGCTGGCTGAAGAACAGACTCGGAGAACACGCAGCAAACACCGACAGGCTTGGAAAACCGCTGATGACGAGTCCGAGATCCACGAACTCCGTAATGATCTCATGAAAACGGTGGCGGAAATGAGAGTGGTGAAATATCAGATTCACCATGCGACAAGCTCGGCACCAGAGATAGACCAGCTGCTCGAGGAAGCTCGTAAAACTCCCTTCACGTCTCGTATCGTTAACACTGGAGTGTCGGACCCTGGAAAAATCAAGGTGCCAACGTACAATGGAACGACTGTTCCCAAAGCGCACTTGCAGGCCTTCAAAATCATGATGAGAAGGGCCATATTTAGAGACAGTGAAAGAGACGCCGGCCAATGTCGCCTCTTCGTTGATCTTGAGGAAGCCGCACTTGAATGGTTCTCCCGCCTAAGGAGGAACTCCATCGGAAGTTTTCGCCAACTCACTTTGGAGTTTCTCAAGCAGTATTTGATGTTCATCAATCGAGAAACTTCTGACGTCGACCTATGGAGCTTAGCTCAAAGGGAAGACGAACCACTCCGCAACTTTGTCGACTAGTTCAAGCTCGTTATGGCTAGAGTCAGCGGGATGAGCGACAGGGTAGCCGTGGACGCGCTTCGAGTGACACTATGGTATAAGTCCAAGTTCAGAAAATGGATCACCCTAGAAAAACCGCATACAATCCAGGACGCATTGCACAAGGCCACTGACTACATCATGATCGAAGAAGAGACCAAGGTTTTGTCGCAAAAGCACCAACCGACGAAAACTTCTTCAAGAGACTCGGTTCCAGATCAGAGGTTTAAGAAAAAGAGAACTGCCCATCGAGAGGGAGAATAAACACACGGGGCGCACAACTACGCCATCAACTCCGGCTCGGAGCAAGGGCGAACCTCGGCCAACACATGGATCTGAAATCCCAATTACGATGAGAACGTCTTCTGCGACTTCCATCAGACTCGCGGCCATTCAACCATCAATTGCAAAGTTCTTGGAGCAAGGTTAGCAGAAAAACTAATCGCGGGAGAACTCTTCGGGATAACAAACATCAAGGACCTCATCCGCGATTCCAATCATCCCCGGAAACCGACAAACCTCCCAAGACGGAGAGCTCTTCGGGGGATAAACGCGGAAGGAAGCAGTATGAGAAAGCAACAACAGCAATCGTCGCAGGATTAACATGATCATCGGAGGGTCGCAGTTTTGCGGCGACACGGTCTCCTCGATCAACGCTTATCAGCGAAAGGCTGAAGCAAACGAGAAATGGCCGACCTGTTCTCCACCCTTGGACAACGAAAATAACGCCATCACCTTCAAGGAAGAAGAAGCCGGGGGAATCGATTAACCCCACTGTGATCCGCTTGTCATCGATCTCATAATCAAAGATCTCAAGGTCGTTAGAGTCCTCATCGATACGGGAAGCACAACCAACGTTATCTTCCGCGATAGACTCAAAAGGATGAACATCGACCTGAAAGAGGTCGTACAAACGCCAAAACCGTTAGCTATATTCTCTGGCGTAACCAAAATGACCCTCAGATCGATCAAACTCCCGGTGATGGCAAAAGATGTAACAAAAATCGTTGATTTCGCGGTCGTCGACTTCCCCGCCATCTACAATGTGATCATGGGAACTCCCTGGCTAAAAGCCATGAAGGTGGTCCCTTTGCCCTACCATTTAGGCATCAAGTTCCCAACTCCAAACGGAACTGCCGCAATCTGGGGCAGGCAAAAACAATTGTGACTCTGTTTCTTAGCCGAACACAAGCTAAGACAGATCACGGCCACTTCGATGGTTAAACCCAAACGAGCAAAGACCACTCAGTCACCGACTGAAAACGTCTCTAAAAAGGTGATCTAAAAACACCATCCCAAGCAACGGCTCCGAACGAAGAAAATAAGAAGGCATCCGAGCCCGACGCGATAACCCAACCGGAGGAGATAATCTCAGAAGAAGGCGTTGACCATGCCACAATCCCTGCGACTAAGGTGGTCAACGCTGCAGCAGCCGAGTAAAAAAAAGACTCGTCGCCAAAACCGAACTACGAGATGGCTTGATCCTCGAAAGGGGTACGTAGGCAGCTTGTCTAAACGACGAGTTCAGCTATCCCCCTCTTTAAAAAGGGGGGGAGTGGGTGCGTATACATATGTTCGTATACTCCCACATTTTAAAATATTCGCCTTGTACTCGAAGTTTTTAAATTTTTCCTATAAATAAAACACCAATCTCACAAATCTCTATTTGTCACATGGACACCTGAAGTTAGTCCGAATCGTCCAAGTACGAACCAAACCTTTCCAGTGCAAACACATCCCCTTGCACACCATGTACTTTCGAAACACAATGCGAGACGTCGCATAAAACCTCCGAAAATATATTCTTAAAACTCGAAAATAGTCTGTTCGCGACTGTAGTCACAAACGAGCACTCGCTCTAACACCTCACTCATCGATTGGTCCCGATGAGTACATCATCCCTCTTAAACAAACGCACCTAACCATTCTCACGAATGGTTCTCATACATTCGACTAGGATACTTGCGCACAAAAAAAAATCCGAAATTTTGGTCAGCACTTCCAGTAGACTTAAAAATTGTCCTTGAAGAGATGCTCGATTCCAACCATACAAGTCATATAAGCCGAGAACATATCACGGACTTTAAAGCGGTACAAAATCAAGTTGAAATTGCAACACACAACATGAAAGCCGACTAGTCATCGCACAGCCTTAACCGAGAGAACCTACGTTTTGCCCTAAACCCAGCACACTGGTCTCTAACGTCTCAAGGCATGAATATCGAAAGATACGAGATCCTGAAAGCATGCCTCTTCGTTCACATCTAAACACTCACGAAACTTTTCTGCACGTCCCGAATGAGCAACGAATAGAACGATATATAGAAAGAGATGGGTAATGAGATGACAACTCATAACCTTTTCTCTACATACAACACACTTCTTAAATCCCAAATCTTTTCAATAAAATGATGGTCCATCCATACAAAAGCCGCAAAGCGGCAGTGATTCAAAGCCAACACGCAGCCAGTCCCAAAATAAAAACAAAGCCACATCTGGCCAAAGCAAACATAATCAAGAACATATAAAATCCATCAAGGGTCCAACTGGAAATCTCCCGACATTGAACGACCGAACGTACCCGCAGGTTGTCCACCTCGACTCCTTCGTCGGCAACCCTTGTCGCAGTCTGTTCCATGTCGGGAGAAACTGGGATGGGATCCCAATATCCCAGCACTTTTGCCTCAAGGGGAGTGACCAGAGTCTCGAAACCTTCGTACTCGTCCACATAGCTAGTCATCCTGGCCATCTCGGTCTGAAAAACATAGTCATCAACCGTTGACCGTGACAAGGCACGAACAGACCCAAGGCACTCTCTGAAGACGCCCATGAGCTCCTGGGCCCCCTTGAGCTTCCCAAATTCACCCTTGAACTGAGTAGCACGATCCTCGACCACCAGCAACCTGGCACTTCCCTCATCTCTCCGCACGACAAAGATCCCTAGCATGCTTTCCCTCCAGCTCCTGTTCCCGGAGGTCGCGAGCGGAAACCTCTTCTCGCAGAAGAACAGCCTCTTTCTCTGCTCTCTCAAGCCTGAAACGGAAAACTTGCGCCTCCCAGAAACTCGCCTCGAGGGCAGTGTTAAATGCAAGTAGCCCTTGCATAGGACGGAAGATAAGGAAACTTATCCAAAATAAATAAATATATATATATATATATGGTAGAATAAGCAAAGTTCGAACTACTAACCGCATTGACCATTCTGGAACCCTCCGCAAAGGCTTTCGACCTGGCCTTACCATCCACGGTAGGTGGAGGGTCGGAGTCAGACGGAAGGTCCTTGATGAGATCGTCAAACCCACAATCGGGCAGGGGAAAGTCGATGACGCAACTCTTGTCGCCCGGGACAAAGTCGGAGGCCCATCCAGGTAGCGGGAGATCATCCGAAAGGAATTCAGCGTCACTTAAGTCAATCCCTTTGCCCCTGGAAGACCCCGAATCCTCGGCATCGCTTAGGTCAATCCCTTAGCCCCTAGAAGCCCCCGCATCCTCTCAAAACACTAGAACGTCCCTAGACAAGAACTCATCCATCTTCATTCCAGGTCCTTCGTCCACGACCATTTTAGGACGAGCTCGCGACTGGTGATATCACAGCGCCTTGCGAACTCGCTTCGGGGTGAAAGAGGTCCAGAAAAACGAACCGGTCCAAAGAAGATCCCGCACAGCGATCACATCTTTTGGAAACGGCGGTAATGGGTCACTGCAAAAAGCAAAGGACTAAAGAGTTTAGATATATTCGGAACATAAACATGCGTACACCTAATCAGTACCATAGCGACCCCATTCACTGCGGAATTCAGGAATGCAATTTTCTTCGACCGAAGCACTATCAATACGGACAAAGAAGAAGCATTTCTCCCACGCATGGCCGTTCAAAGTTGTCTCCTTTATAATCGACATGTTTGGGCAAGGCGTAAAGCGATACTTTCAAAAGGGCCTCGAAGTGGTCGACGTTAAGGGACACCCTGTGCTCGTAACTCAGAACCAGATTTCCTAAAAGGTGTTGAAGACCCGAAAGGTTAATCTGCCCAATCGACACCTTAAAACGGTTCAAAGTCCGAACAACGATCTCCAGGATTGGAAACCATAGACGGCAACGCATAATGTGCACCTCGTAACCAGTGAAATAACCCGCCGGGGGATCGTTGGCCCTTTCGCCCTGTCGTGGAATCCGAAACTCCACGTTTTTTGGCATATGATCAAACTCTCAAATATTATCGAGGAGAGGGTACGAACTCTTTCTCGGTAGGTTTTGGTTGCATCTGCGGGGAGGCCTTCTAGGGAACTGTGCCTCGGGGGGAGGAGTTAAACTCTCACACAAAGCAACCTAATAGGCCTCGGCCTCGGCAGGGTCAACTGAGCGCGGAATAAACTCATCTTTCAGAGCGACCTCTTCATCAACATGATCATCATCACGACGAATGTGACTAGGCTCGGCTCTCTTGGAACCTCTCCTTTTGGAAGGCATTGTCCTAGGAGTGAAATTTAAAAAAAAATGGGAGAAGAAAGGGAGAGAGTAATTCTACCTTGGATTAATTCTCTTTGGGAAAAGTGAGCGAGTGATAAAAAATCTTCAGCACTTACTCCACCATCTTATAGGAAACTTTTTATTACTATTCATCCTCGAACTTTCGACCGATGATACCGTCTCACTCGCACAACCAGCTTAACTGCCCGCTAGGGCCTCACGCTAAAAGCTTATGACCAAACGTGCTGGGGGCTAACTGTTGGGGTCAAAAACGGTCAAGACGAAATCAACGGCTCAAGTCCTTGGAACATGATACTTCCGAAGGTTTAGCCCATGAAACCTTCAATAAACGATCAAGCCGCAAGGGGTAAGTCATCATACAGCGAAGTCCCAAACTTGGCATACGGGTCGCCATATGGCGACCCACGCTCTCCAGGATCGGGTCACCATATGGCGACCGGCACTCAAGAAGCACGGGTCACCATATGGAAACCCGCAACCTCAAGGACTGGGTCGCCATATGGCGACCGGCTCTCGGAAAGCACGGGTCACCATATGGCGACCCACCCTCCCAAGGACCAGGTCGCCATATGGTGACCGGCTCTCGGAAAGCACGGGTCGCCATATGGCAAACAACACTCCCAAAGACCGAGTCGCCATATGGCGACCGACTCTAGGAAAGCACGAGTCGCCATATGGTGACCCACACTCCCAAGGACCAGGTCGCCATATGGTGACCGGCTCTCGGAAAGCACAGGTCGCCATATAGCAACCGGCTCTCGATAGCATAGGTCGCCATATGGCGACCCACATTCCCAAGGACCGGGTCGCCATATGGCGACCGGCTCTCGGAAAGCACGGGTCACCATATGGCGACCCACACTCCCAAGGACCAGGTCGCCATATGGTGACCGGCTCTCGGAAAGCACGGGTCGCCATATGGCAAACAACACTCCCAAAGACCGAGTCGCCATATGGCGACCGACTCTCGGAAAGCACGTTTCGCCATATGTTGACCCACACTCCCAAGGACCGGGTCACCTTATAGCAACCGGCTCTCATAAATCATGGGTCGCCATATGGCGACCCACACTCCCAAGGCCCGGGTCGCCATATGGCGACCGGCACTCGGGAAGCACGGGTCGCCATATGGCGACCTGCACATGCAGAGCATGGGTCGCCATATGACGACCTGGCCTGTCCAAGTCCGGGTCGCCATATCTCACCAAATCCGGGTTGCCATATGGCGACCCAATTCATCCAAAGTCCGGTTCGCCATATGGCGACCTGACCTCTCTGAGTCTGGGTCGACATATGGCGAGCTATGTCTCTCCTTTGTATTCTTCTTCGAGTCGCAATCGAAATGCTTTTCGTTTCGTCTCAATCATAGTTTCCGTTGAGATTTTACGAGTAAAACAAGTAAGAGTCGCCAAACAAACCCCGGGTCGCCAAATACAACTCCCAGGTCACCATATGCCGAGTGAGACCATGCCCCTTGGCTTCTCTCTGGAATCTAGATCAAAATTCTCTATGTTTCGTCTCAATCTGAGTTACTGTTGGAACTTTACGATAAAAACCGCGAAGACTCATTTTCCCGAATGAAGTTCATGATTATCGTATAAACGGTAATGGGTAACTCAACACCACAATTGTCTAAACTATATGAGAAGTGTGAACTTTCTAGATAAAGAGACATCGTATCATTAAACGTTCTTTCGAATAAATCGTAATAACGTCTAAGTCAAAATATGGCCCAAGGAAGCCTAGAACGCGGCTAAGAGACCCTTTGCGATTTCATATGGAATTAAGCCCAGCAATGTTATGACGGTGTATCTTTACTCGCAGAAGAAGATAAATCTCGCGAAATCAAAGATAAATGTCAAGTTTCCAAGTTAATGATGAAGATCGAAATAAAAAGGAATATTTTCGTAAAGTGATAAACTCGACCTAGGGGCAGAAACGGAAAGACAAAACCGCCTTGAAGAGGAGTATATAAGGGAAGACAAGACGAGAGATAGAGAAGAGGAACTTTTTAGCATCCACAGCAAACTTAGGGAAATAAGCATTCACTTTTTGTTTTGTTACCAAGCTACGTTCGTTTAGCTTTTCACAGTCAGTTTGCTAGAACTAGGAATCTCGCCGACAGCTTTTTGTAGCCAAGGCTCGTTACCTTCTTGTACGAAAGCTCTTACGCAATTACGAATAAGAACCTCTTTGCCCACTCTCTTTTCGAAATTATCTTGTCATATTTTTATGATCACCTTTCTTAAATTTGTTTGGTTGCGTGGCGTTTGGTTTAAAGCAGATTGTCCGGGATTGCCTGGGAAAGTTAGGGTTTCCTGACTTTCTAAGTTTACGGAAATCGACGGTGTGAAATTCGGTTCCCACACAATAGTATGAAAGAAATTTCTTAGTAGCATAAATGATGCAAGCATTGCAACCATGACTAGGTTGGATGTAGGTAGGTAGGTAGGAATGGAACTACTACTTTGTTTCAGTATATAAAAATATGTTCAATGATCCCTGGAACTATACCTTGAAGTAGCAATAAGAAACTTGATAAGATTATTGGGGTGGCTATTATTGAGTATGATATTTCATACTCATTCAATGAGTATAGAAGGATTAGAAAAGTTTATTTATGTTAACTATAGAGTTAGGAATAGCAATACTGTTGCAGCTTGTTTTCTTAGGATATTTTGCAGCTTGTTTTCTTAGGATATTTTGCAGCTTGTTTTCTTAGGATATTTGAAGGATAAAGAAAAAGAAATCTAGACGGATACTGAATGAAGTTCCTAGTAGATTTTCTTTGACAACCAAAGTTATCCAACTGATTTGGAGTGGGTAAAAAGAGAGCTGATTTAAATTAGTTCAAAGCAAGTTGTGACATACATTGGCAAAAGAATAAAAATTGATAAGTTAAGTACTACTTTTCATAAATACCCTCAATCAAAAATATATTAACATTTTGATTTAGACTCTAGTGATTATTGTTGGTTTAATATTAAAAGGGTGAGGTTGGTTTCTATATGTTTTATAAATATTTAGAAAAATTAGTTTCGTCTATTTTCATCATAAATTTAGGGTATTTTTGAAAATAATCATTCATTAATATTAAATTAAAAAGTGGTATCAAACTTGTGTAAAGTTGAAAATTTTCCAATGATGATTTTGAATTTCTTTCGGTTTGATTTTTTAGTTCATTGTTTATTCCGTTCATATCTTAAAAGTAATCACATAGTATTACAATTTTTTATTATAATAAACAAACTAAGTTTCTATCAGTGTTTTACATCTCAACAACAATATATATATATGAACATGAATGTGTTTGTTTCTTACAATTATATATTGAGACATTACATCAACCTTTTGAACGTCTTTTATACGCACCACAATAAAAAATTTATTTCAATATCTATTCTATTAATTTAGAATTATATTTTTATTATTTACAAATAATATTTAATTATAATTAATATATACACTAACATAAAATTAAGAAATTAAATAATTAATCTATTTTTTTTAAATAATCAATTCAATTTCTATTTACACTAAATTTGAATAACTAATCAATTATATTTTATTTACTAATATAAAAAAATTATATATACCAACAAATCTGTATAAATATACATTTTTAATTTAATCTAAATGCAAAGAATAAATTTTCCAAAATTTTCACCAAATACATAAATAACTCTTATAGATAGAGTATTAAAATTAGATATATATACATATATATATATATATTTGATAAAATAAATATTGATAATTAGTTACTATAGATATTTAATAATATAATAGAACATATTATTATTGATATTTCTATGAGTATAGTTATACTATCTATTTCGAAAATATGTAAAATCTTTATCAAAAATAAAACTAATTCAAAAATATAAAGCATATTTTAAGTTAGGCCTAAGCATTCAAGTATTTTTGGAATACGTGTTAGATATTTTGAATTTTAGTTCTAATTTATATCATATCTTAGGTCTCATTCTCGTAAATTTAAGTACAGATCAGATTAAAATATATCACACTGGTTTTGGTTCTAATTTGTACCACATCCTAAAATTCATAAAGTAACCATATATCCTTCGAATTTGGGTTATATTGGTTCGGTTCAGATATATTCAAATTTAAATCTAAAATTTAAAAGCAAAACATAAGAAGTAAATACTTATTTATATAGAATTGAATATTTAAAGTATTTATTTAAAACTTAATATTTACTTTAGATATCATTTCAAAAAAATAATATATAATTGAATATTTGAAGTATATATTTATATTTGTGATCATTTAGATCGTTTTTTTGGATTTTTTCGGGTTTTTTCAATTTTTGGGTTATTCAGTCACGTTCGTCTAATAACAATTCAGGTTTGTATATCTTTTGTACCACCCTACAAGACTCATGCTGGTATTTCTTTCATTTTATATTGGGTATGTACAGATTAGACTTTTTTTTGTTTAGGTTTCGTTTAGACTTCGGGTTACATATTTTATGTCCAAGTTTACTTCAAATAAAGAAAAAAATGATTCTATAAATTTTCATCGAAAAATTATCCGCGTTTTAGCACGGATTAAAATGTAGTAGAATATTAATTTAAGATATCAAATATACAAAAGTAATTATCTTTATTTCTTCACCTTTTTATCATCCTCAATAAATAACATAATTTAATATATGAAAACATACAACAATATTTATCTTTGTCTTGGTAAAGTTTATCATCTCCATATAGAACACATGATCCACAGTTGTTTCATAACCGGCTCACCTCACTTATGTTTAAAATTTGTATTGTTAGTTGATTATATGTTGTTTATAGTTTCACATCGAATCTTTGTTTGTCTAATTTTCATGTTTCTTCAAGTTCCCCTAGCAAGCTTCATGACCTTCATCTCTGGTGACTCCGACCATGAACCATCACTACATCTTCATTTTTCGTTCCTCAACACTTCGCTGTTTCTAGGATATGTACTCATTTAACTCAATATTTCCCCATCAACCGCTACTTTTGATTAGGACTTCTTACCACCGCCTATTATTTTAAAATAGAGAAAGTTCAATCGATTTAGAAAAGATCCTATATTTGACCATCTTCAACAAAAGATGCTAATTTACTGAATTTTTCATCCATCGATCCAGGTAAATCCAACACCTCTTCATTTTTTTCATCCGAGAAACTTTACTCTTACAACAAGTTTAAGAGGAGAAATATTCAGACTCGTGTAAAAAGAACATGAGCATGATTGGAGAAAATGAAATCCAAACCAAAATAAACGGGAAAGAAGTCAATTTACAGAAAAGAGATCTAATCCGGACAAACTAATTCGCATGTGGTCGGATCTTTTGTGTGTGTCGAGCTGGTGTTTTAGGTTGTGTGGATTGCAATTGTTGCAAGGTTCTTTGCTGAGTTTCTCTGGCTCCAGTCTAATGATTTGGAGATTCGGCTCATGTTCCTTAAGTTGTGGGAAGTTGCAAGATTGAATTACTTCTCTTCTTGTCTTCCTTGGTTGATATCCAAGCTTTATTTGGAGCAATATAAAGAGTTTAA
The DNA here is from genome assembly GCA_905132885.1 of Moricandia moricandioides. Classification (NCBI taxonomy): domain Eukaryota; kingdom Viridiplantae; phylum Streptophyta; class Magnoliopsida; order Brassicales; family Brassicaceae; genus Moricandia; species Moricandia moricandioides. The sequence continues at coordinate 30,452 of CAJHQQ010001674.1, forward strand.
GCTTGTCTTTCAGCTTTGAATTGTAAAAGCTACAAGCTTTTATACAGAGAGCGTGACCTTCTTTTCAGTCTTTGAGACCTATTAACACATTTTTCCTTTACATATCAAATAAACAACAATTTCAACACTCTTTTCAATAAATTTCCCAAAAAAAAGCCCAAAAAATACTGAAAACTGAAAATGAAACCGGGGAATCTGACATTGTCTCACCAACCAAACCGGAAAATAAAAGCCTAAACCGGTTTATCCAGTGGAAACCAGAAAACGAAATGCATGGCAAATTCACTGATTAGTTCCAAACTTTCCATTAATTACCTATTTACACACTTTTTATCCATTCCTTTCAAATGTTTTTTACCGTTCATACAAATGACCATCGTCTTCAAAATCAGTTACTCCAAGCATGGCAAGATCAAGATGGCATTTCATCTCGGATTTTGTCTGTTGCAACTGTGTGTAAGAGTCAATCATACCCGAAAGACTTGTTTTATTTTTCCTGCTTGAGTATGTTCTTGGCTCCAATCCTTCTTCTCCGCCTTTCAAGATTGTGACTATCTCTTCCATACCAGGTCTTCGAGACTCTTCATTGATCACACATGCCGCTGCAGCACGGATCACCCGCTCCATGTAAACCGAGTTTTTTCTTGTACATCTCAATCTTGGATCAAGTAGCTCTTCTATAGCTTCAATCCCTCTATCCAACAACGGTTTCGCCTATACAAAAAAAAAAGTATAAAGTCTTTTTCCAATCAAAGTTTTAGGACAAAAATATTATTAGTATGATAAAGAAATGATTTGTGACATACCCAAACAACTAAATTTCCTTCACCAGATGATCTTCTTGGTTCGATTGGTTTCCTACCGGTTATTAGTTCAAGCAACACAACACCAAAGGCGTAAACATCGGTCTTGTCAGATATCTTACCATGTTGGAAATACTCTGGAGCTAGATATCTGCAAAAAAAGAAGAAAAGTTTTGCATAGCGGATTAAATTATTTGCTACAAAAAGGAGAAACATGATAGGTTTCGATCTATACCCGAATGTGCCTTTCACGGTCTTGCAGAGGAAAGGAACAGAAGGTGCAGCGGTCCAAGTAGCTAACCCGAAATCACACAACTGAAAGGAAATCAGCACAAATCAGTCATCAATCAATCCCCAAGGAAAACTTTGTCTTTACCTTTGGTATCTTCTTTGAGGAAAGAAGGATATTGGAAGGTTTGATATCTCTATGAACAACACACTGATCTGTTCCATTATGCAAATAAGCAATTGCATCGGCGATCCCTAATGCGACCTTGTACCTTGCTGACCAGGGCAAACCGAAAGCAGCTTTCACACCTTTCTTCTTTTTCTTATCTAGTAAAAACAAAAAAAAAGATGAAAAAACTAGCGTGAGTCTTTAAGATCAGCTTTAATTTATATAATAGCAAAGGAGATGATAAGTGTTTCTCTTACCGTGTAAATAGTGTTCAAGGCTACCACCTGAGACATACTTGTAAACCAAGAATAGACCTTCTTCAGGATCGATACAGAATCCAAGAAGAGGAACAATGTTTGAGCTATGAAGAGAGCTTGCAATCATCAACTCTCTACAAAACGATTTTGGAGACTCTTTGTCTTCTTTATCAAGTCGCTTGATCGCCAAAGCCGTTTTCCAAATTCCGGTTTTACCCCTGAACACATAGCTACAAGCTCCTCTTCCCAATACTCTCCCTTTAAAAAAAAAGTCAAAAAGTCAACACCTTTCTCCAAAAATTCCATGGAACTAAGCTCAAAGAACTTACCTTTGGAGAAATTACTAGTGGCGGCGACGATTTCTCCGTAGCTGAACCGAACCAAAGTATTAGCTAAAGGAGAGATACTCTTCTCTAGCGATCGAGCTCTCGTCCAGCTTAAGTCGTCAGTAGAATTCCCAGTTTTCTTTACTCCATTCTCCAGATTCACCATTAGAACCGTGGCGGAACCACCGGAGACTGATAGATTCCGACAAGAAGAGGAAGCAGACAACGAAGGTGCTTCTCCTTTCATCTTCTCAAGCTCTGTTTGTGAGCAGAGACTGAATCTAAACGAAGAATGAACAGAGTGAGGATCATGATTTATATTTTCTGGAGCTGTTTCCGCCAAAAGCCAAGCCTTGTTGTTCTCTCCGCCGTTTTCATTGTTGCCGGAGTTTTCTGTTGAGCTCGAATCTCCTGGAGGAGGAAGGAAACAAGCGAGAGCCATATCAAAGATCATCTTTTTCAAACGGGTTTTGATTCCTTTCTCACTGGAGTCTCCAGCGACATCTGGAGAAGATGAAGAAGTGAGAATGGGAATATTTACGGAATTGCCCTGAAGATTTGTTTCTCGGTTTCGTGGATGAACAGAAGCTCCTTCATAAATACCCATTCTTGATTCTCAGTGAGCAGATCTCAAGAAAAGTGCGCAATCACCCACAAAAAAATTGATTCTTTCAAGCTTTGCTTGAGGGAGGAGAATAGAATACTTTTTTTTTTCTCTCCAATTTTGTTTTTCTTAGCAATGTTTAGAGGTTTATAGGTCGAAAATGGAAGATTAATGATTAAACTAATGTATGATTAATGGTGGAAGGTGGAATCATTTTATTTTATTTTCTATACCGTTAAGTTGTAGTTGTGATCTAGAGCAAGAAAAGAACAGGAGAGGAGACATAATTAGGTATGATTAGTAGGGTTTTTAATAATTGAGTTTAAAATAATTGGGAGCGTTACAAAACACATCAATGAGTGAGATATTAAATGTATAAAATAAAAATGTAATAATTTAGAGGTTAGGTCATATGGGTAAAGCTGTTTACTAATACTAAAAGAGGGACAAAAGCTGACCCAGGAAGTTATGGTTCTGTGGATAATGGAGAAGATATAGAATATCTTTAGAGAAAATTGGTTAAATAGGACTTTTAAGCTAGGTTGGAGCGAGGCCTTCGTTAAACGTTCGTTTAAAGCTTCAAAATCGAAACTTATTGGAAGCTTACTAAATTTAGATTTCAAAATATTTTTAAAATATCCAATTTAAAAATTTATTAGAAGCTTGTTATTCCATTTTGAAATCACAGTTCCATTTCAAAAATACAATATTATAAATAAATAAATAAAAAATTATGTTTTATATTTTGTTGTGTAAAATATAAAATTTAATAATATAAAAAAGAAAATAGAAATATCCAAATATTAAAAATATAATATAAATTATCAGTATGAACTGAATTTTTAGTTAGATATATAATATATACATTTAAATATTGTGTCAATTACTACGAAATACTAAAATAATTAATTAGATAATAATTTTATAAAATAAATAAATTTATATTTTCAAAGTTAGGATTTTATTATTATAAATGAATAATTGTTTTCTTTTAATTTGAATAATGTATATTTTTAGTCATAAATTTTATACATTTTTCTTTTATTTAATATATATATATATAAGAATTTTTTTTCCTTATATTTAGTCATAAATTTTATACATTTTTTCTTATATTTTTTCTTATATATATATACACGTTTCCAACACATATGTGTTTTCTAATTTTTTTGAAAAATCTTGTTATTACCCTTCATATAGTTCTGCTTCCGCATACCAGTTTCGGATTCCATGTAACATAGCTTTAAGTTTGTTCCATCAAAATTTAGTAGGTGATAGGAATGTGTAAATTTGTTTTTTTTGTAGATTGTAAGGTATTTTTTTTGCTCTCGAAGTAAAGTTTTCTAAAACCACTTTTTAAGTTCGTAAAGATATTTGGCTGTAAATTTTTAAAAGAAATGAAAGCTTGATTGGTTGACATATATGATTGTAAATTGTGGTTGGCTCGAGCATATTCATCTACAACTAATCATTCTTTCAAGAGTTCGACTAGTTTTTTTGCTATCACCAGAAAATGCAACTTTTGTGGTTGATAGTGATTGTTGGCGTTTTACAACAATCACAAAAAATATTAAAATCACTTCAAACTGTTCTAAACCTATCAAAATCAAAAACTAGTTTCAGCTAACGTTTGCACACGACTGCGGAAGAGTAAATAAAATATATATTTTTTTAAAAAAGTATATTAAAATAAAATATTTAATTTATTTATAAAAAATTTAAAAATATAAATAATTAATATTCTGTTTTAATTTTTATTATAAAAATTAAAACAAATATATTTACAATAATTTGTAGACATTCGTATCACGAACTTTCAAATTTAGTGTAAGAGTAATAGCGTGTAAATCGAAGACCAAATCAGGTATTAATTATCTCTTTTCACTTGATTTCCTTCTATGTTTCTTTGTTTTTACTTGACTTCAGTTAGTTTTTGGGTTGTTGCTTCATCACAACTGAGCTTAATATATTCTTTTTTTAATGAATTTTAAATTTATTTAAAAAGCTTTATTCAAATTCATCAAAAAGCTTTTTTTAATGAATTTTAAATTTAAACTCATAAAACAAAAGAGTAACAGACGCAACTCTACCACCTTCTACACTCTTGTTTGGAACCAATATTGAAGAGCATTCTCCATACCCCTCTTACCTTTCATTCTGATTAGACTAAGTTTGCTTCTGATCCCTTTATTTGTGAGTTTCATGAGAATAATCATAGGCATAAGCTTCTCCCCATTTTCACTCTGTTCCTCTCCCTCCAAATAGCATAGGTAGCAGCATGAAAAGCATATCTTAGACAGAATAAGCTCTTCTTATCAAGTGCACTACAAAAGATTCTTGCACTATCAACTACCACCATCCACATAGGAGCTTCCAAGTATGCATCTTACAAGATGATCCCAAAGCTGAACAGAGTAAGAGCATTTGAAAAACAAATGGTCACGAGACTTAGTATCATTTTTACAGAGAACACAAGCAGTGTCTACTCCCTGACTCCACTTAGAGATCATATCCATAGTAGATAGTCTATCCTGCATTGCTAACCAGACTATGAAGGCAAATCTCGGAGTCGCCATGGAGAACCAAACTCCTCTAGCCCACTCCTGCTGCATATTAGTTTCTCGTAACTTAAACCAAGTCTTATGGTTTGAAAAACCTGATTTATTAACCCGTCCTCCCTCTCCAAGGACTAACATCTTCTCTTCCACTATAGATCATGCCTCTTACTGAGTCTAAACTTTTCTCCAAATCATTTAGAACCTCAACGCGGTGCTTTCTTCTTCCTCTAACACTCAAAGCCGCTTCTGCAAGAGTAGCATCTTTCCTTATCCCCATATCTATTATCCCTCTATCTCCCAGCAGATCAGAAATCACTCCCTTATCAGACCAGTTATCGTACCAAAATGATATATGTCTACCATTACCAATCTCGATTTTGTAAAAATATTTTGCAGTCTCTCTCAACTTAAGCATCTTCCTCGACATCCAAGAGCCAGCCTGAGTATGGATCTTAATTCCCAAAACTCCTCTTTTTTGGAAGATTCACTTGAATCCATTTGCCCCATAACGAATCTCAATAAGCATTCTCCATATAAGTTTAAGTCCATAGACAAGATTTACCTCTTTTAGAGTTCTAATCCCCAACCCTCCTTCATTCTTTGGTTTACAAATTTCTTTCCAAGCAACCTTAGCTCCTGAAGACCTCAAATCAGGACATGTCCAAAGAAATGAAGCGCATATCTGTTATATCTCCTTTATGCATTTGCTTGGTAATCTGAAAACCGCAGCCCAAAATTGACTATACTCATCAACACTGTACTTATTAGCTAAAGACGACCAACATAAGATAGGTACCTTTTTGTCCAAGAGCTTATCTTACTTCTGACTTTCTCCACCAACAACATATAATCCTGTCTTCTCATAGCTTGTGTCATGAGAAGAAGGCTCAGGTAACGGATAGAAAGAGAACTTTCAGCAAATGGAAAGTTTACCAAAATTCTTTTTTTTTTTAGCTTAATATATTCATCTTTTGGCTTTTTTTTATTTTGTGAAGTTCGTATGTGTTCTTCGTGCGTACATGTTTGTCATGTGTGTTCATTATGTCTGAGTCAAGTCTTCTTCATTCGCATGTATGTTTTTGCTTTTGTTTTACTTTCTCTTGTTATGTTTTTTTTCGAAGCTCACATCGTTTCCTTTTTGTTTGCAGGTGTAATGTACAAGATATATCTTTAACATATCTTTCTACTACACGGTGGTAACTTGATCTTTGAAGATTAGAACTTATCTTTTGTACATTCTTAAGATCAAGACAATATCTTTTTGGTGTATCTCGTGTATACAATTATCTTTTGTTCTTTTTGAACTAGATATGTATTAGAAGAAATATCAATATATGTATAAGCTTTGTGTTATAAATTTATAATATTTTATGAATCAAAATATTTTAATTATTAAAAAAAAATCGTCAAACAGTCTTCAAGTAATCAGTGCTTTTTGGTAATTCGCTAGGCCGACATCACCGTCTGACTCGGGCCTAGCACAATTTCTAATCTTGATTTCTAGTAAACTATTAAAATCTCACTTCTACCATAAAGAAATTGTTCTTATAAGAAACACAAATGTTACATGTTGATATATATATATATATATATATCATCCAAGACTATTTATTCTAAAGAATATTTAGCACTTGCAAAGTTTCCAACTAAAATTTCCAACTAGTGAACTAAAGGAAATTTGGATTAGAAAAATCCAGAATCCAAGAATAACATATGCCTCTAAACCTAAAATTTATAGTTGAGAAATACTTAGACTTAAAAAAGTTTTTATTACTAGAATAGTTTTTAAAGAGAAAAATGATCAAAATAAATTTTATTAAATATATATTTATACTCTTTGGGTTAATTAATATAGACTTATGATTTAGAGTTATGGGGTAGGTTTTAGTGGCAAGGTCTAAAATTAGAAAAACATAAAAAAATTCAAATAAAAAAATTATTCCAATCATTTCTTTCTTAAGATTTATTTTTATAAAAAACAATTTTAAAAATACTATTTGAGAAATTTTTCCATTATAGTTTTATATCAGCAGATATGGATTCACGTACGTTTATATTATACTTTCAACTTTCGATGATAAATGAACCAAAAACGTATGAGATAAGTTTTGATTAAAGTCCAAGGTTTATATTAATGTGATTAACTGGATCACCAATAATTTATTGGCTATGTAACGTGGTCAAAGATTCTTGATTTTATAGTGTATAACTTAAAATCATATTTTGCGAAACCACATGTGTTGTGTCTAAGTACGACTAGCAAAGAACAATATATGGAGTAGAGATTTTTTTTTTCCTTTACAGTGACGATTTGATCATAATCGTTAAGAGCTTACATTTTTTTTCTGTTCATCCAAACTTATTAAAAAAAAAACTTAAGCCAAAACAAGTAGCTTTGCATTCGCAGCCCTTCTAATGTTAACTAAATTAGTCTACATGTGTGTGTGTATTTTCAAATGAGTCTAGACTTAACCAAAAAAAAGATCCAATATTAGTCTAAACTACTTTTGAAAAGTATATATAAATATAAATACAAGAGGTAGTCGGTGCTAGGCTAGCTAATTAGGATTCATGAGTCAGTAGTATTATTCAATAATTAGTAATCCACATATGTATGATGAAGTGCCACGGCAGTAGTATGGATTTTGAATAGAAAAAGCAATATTCTTATTCTTTTCTTTGTAAAAATATTCTTATTCTTTTTTTTTTCTAATATTCTTATTCTTACACGAGTAGAATATTGCTCGATTCGAAATAAGCTGAAACGCCAATGAGAGGACCAAAATATTGGAGTTTATTTTGACGTCTTTGAAATTCTAAACTTGATGAAAAGACCATGCAAACGATTAATTAAATAAAACAAGCACAAGGGAACTAGCAAGTAAATTAGCAATACGATAGTAACTATTATGATCAAATGGATCAAACAAAGGTGAGGATATGAACACTAAATCAAGCACGATAAATTTTAAGAAAATTTATGAAATTCAATAAACAGTATGCATGTTATGGTACAGTCACAAGGGGATCATGGTCATTGCGAGCCAATGATGTGATTATATTGATATAATAGTCATATCCCTTATATATTAAAGAAGAAATATTGCAATAAATGTGTTCATACTATAATTTTAAGACAAAACTGACTTGTCATCACGAGATTGCTTTAAATTTTTCAGTGCTGACGTGTCGGAAAGAGAGTGATTTGACACTAAATACAAAATTTTGGTGCAATTGTGAAATCGTGTTGTTCTTATTATTTTTCAATACATCACTTTTATACACAAGAAATCATGTTTGTCTAGCATACTTCACAAGACTTCACTTTAGTATTGTATTTCCCTTAGTGCATAAAAACTCGAAATGATAATGTCAAAGAACAAAGAACTGGATGTGTGTATGAGACAGTAAGAATGGAAGGTAATGCATGACAACATATGATGGTATGATAAAGGAGAACATGAGCATAACTCATAAGACTTCACTTTAGTATTGTTCTTCACTTAGTGCATAAAGAACAAGAAACTAGAGGTGTGTATCGAAAAATACAATGGAAGGTAAGGCATAAAAAACATAATGGTATCATCAACGAGAACATGATTATAACTTTCAGCTACAATTTTGAGATAACATTGAAGGATGTGAGAAAATAAAGTGGATGAACCGGGTTGGTTTAATGTGAAAAACATTAAGACGACGACCCTACATATGTGTTATAGCGTTTGTGTATGTGTTTGTGGAGCGGGATCAAACTTATGTGATGTAACGTGAAAATATTTTTCATTATATAAAAGGACACCAGTCTAATCCATATAAGAAGCTGAGACTTTAAGCAACGGTTTTGATGAGTATGGAGGTTGATGTTATGAATCACATAAATTAAGAACGACAGGTTTTGTTCATGTTATACATTGATAGATGCATAGAAAGCTTTGATAATTTTATTGTTCATTTTATACATTGATGAGCATACATGTTCATAACAGTTTGATGAGTAGGGAAGAAGTTCCTAGATTCTCATATTGATGGATGCATAGATAGAAAGCTTTGATAATTTTTTTTTGTCTATAGAAGGCAATGTTTGAGAAGCATATATGTTTTTCGAAGTTTTGATGTGTAGGTAAGTATAGAAGCCAATGTTTGAGGGTTATAGATGTTGATTGACTTATGCATGCACGTAAGTTTTAAATTTAAGAGAAGGATATCGATTTGACATTAAATACAAAAATTCTTAGCCAAAATAAAATTGTAATCGGTTAAGAATATAAACCGACATCAATCAAAGTTTAAACCATCTTCGTTATGATGTGGTTAATAATTAATTGTCTTACGTGATTGGGAAAATTATTTTAATTAATGATACAAGAGTTCATAGATTTTGACATTTATTGGTTATGGAAATATCAATATTGAAGATTGATTTGCAAGGTAAAAATTAACGGCATTTGATTCGGGATTATACGGACAGGCAACGTGACTTGATTTAGGTATAATAAACTTATATAAGACTGGCTTTTCTCATCCTTTTATGTCATACCATACACTCGAAAATTTTGCAATTTATCTCATTTTCCTATAATGGATGCCATAACTAATGTTTATGATTTGAAACCATTCAAGTCAATGTAGAAGATTAGGGTGAAGATCAGGGTGAAGATCATACGTTGTGGAAGCTATATTCTGATGCTGGTGGCCTGACGATTGAGATGGTTCTAATTGACTCTAATGTATGCATACTTTTATGTTCATATTTATAATTTTATAAAATTTCATATTTTTATTCGGCATACACTGAGTTTTTGTCCATTTTTAAATTTTGTAGGGTGTTAAGATTAACGCATCCGTCAAGAAGGATTTGGTGAATCAGTTTGATTCATTTCTTTCAGAAGGCAGTTCCAAAATTCTCATCAACTTTGCACTTAACCCCTCCTGCGGTTCATATCGAACAAATATACATCCATATAAAATTGGATTTCTCTCGAAAACACGCGTGAGGTTTTGTGATGCTTTGCCCGATGAACTAACTGGTTTTGAACAAGTTAATTACAGAGACATACTTGATGGTTCACTCAATACTTACTATTTAGTTGGTAAGTTATATTAGTATTCTACTTTCATATATCATGCGTGCATACTTTAAATTCATCACTCATATGTAGTGTTTGTCAGATGTAATAGGTCAGATTGTTGAGGTGACTCTAGTTGAAGTTGTATCATCTAATGGGAAAGACACATAAAATTATAGTAGAACTTCGTAATGAAAAGTAACAAATGACTTAATATTGACAATTATAGTCATACTTGAATTTGGTAGGTTATAAACTGTTTAATAACTTATACTATCCGATTTTAGGGATGAACGTCTGCCACTGGTGTTATGGGGTAACTTTGCTACTGATGTGAGTGAGACTATCAAAAGACGCAGTGAAAATCCAATCGTTTGTGTGTTGAGGTTTAGAAAGATTAAAGTTTTGAAAGGCATTTTAAGAAATTCTTTAATATTAGTTCTTCCATTAAGATATTAAATGATTAAAGTTTACTATAAATGTCTGAATAAACCTACACTATCAATCTGCAAAGGAGCGTAGTGTGTCCAATGCATATAATGTGTCAGATGTCGAACTAAATCCAATTATGCCTGAGTTGAAGTTTTTTTTGACATTGTACGTTTTTTCCCTGTCTATAGTTGCTTAAGAATGTTTAAAACAAATTCAGATGTATACGTCTCAATGTTTAGTAATTTTGGTATTTGTAAAGGTTGTCGAAGGATGAACTTCCATTGGCAATTGTTCAAGCTAAACCTCTTGTGTTGACAAATGGAGCTGGGGATAAAAATGATTTTTTGGTCAATACTCCTAAGAAGACCATATCTCAGTTGGTTGAATCCAACCAGGTTCATTGTTAGTTTTTCTTTAATTTAAAGGTGATAGTTGGAGCATCGTATGTATTTTAGATATTGTCTATGTATTTGATTATTTATATTCATATAGGTTGAGCAGGGTATTGTCATGTACACAATAACAGCTATTGATTCCTATATGGCTTGTATTATTTAAGTTGCAAAGTGTGTTCGAAAAAGAATTGAATGTGCCTAACAACACTACAAATGATGGGGAAGATGACGATGATCTGGGATTCCACTACTATTGCGTCAAATGCAATGTGAAGAACCCAAAGTTTATGCCAAGGTAATTAGTAAATAGGTTTTAATTAATGATACTAAAATCTGAGACTATTTATGGTTACGTAGATCTTTGTGGAGCATTGGTACTTGTAGGAGATCTTACAGCTCACGAGAAAGCCGAACCCGCTCACATTTACAATCCTATTCTCTATTCGATAGAGTTCTCCTTAATAAATCTTGGGTTTGATTTATTTTTATGTTGCATCTTTTAAATTTTAAAACGTGCATAAGATGTTTCTTTAGATTGATAGATTTTTATTTTTTTAAAATAACAGGTACACTCATATAAAGGGTGTTGTTTATGGAGCTTTAGCCCATAATTCACATGCAATATGGTGTTCAACTACTGAAGATGTTGTAGTATGTGTTCTAAGGTTATGGCAAATTGAGTGGGGGAGCATGTAATCTATATTTATCTGCACTCTTTCATATTTAGAATATTTTATTTTTCTTCTTACTGTTGATGTTACTTTTTAAGTGGTTTCCATTATGTTATAAATTTAGAAGTGGTTCCGAAATTCTATTTGATACAGACATCCCAGAGATTCAGTTCTTCAAATCGCAATAAGCATACTAGAATAAGTTGGTAATTTAATATGAGTATTATATAAAAAAAAGTTGGTTCTGCCTAATATGTTGAACTTGTCCTATGGTAGGATTTATGATTATCGATTTCTGAAGTCTCAAAATCATTTTACCATATTGTTTAATTTTAATTTGTTTTTATAATAGTTATTTCTATTTAGACCACTCTTTATATTATAAAGGATGAGAAATGCATCGTTTTTATAATGAAATTGAGTTTTCTTTTCTTTAAATAGATTTGTGTATCTTAATGAAATCTTTGTTATTCCTATAACTACACAAAACTCACTATTTATGATCATAATCTAGAATTGTAAATTTTTTTAATACTGAATTGTAAGAAAAAATTATAGGAATCTAGAACACTAACCTTATCACACTGTTATTGATATATAAACTTGTAGAAAACTTCTTTTCTTTAAATCGTGTCTTTTGGGTTTTCGTTATTAACTAAGTACACAAGTATATGCAAAAATTGAAACTTCTTTTTTTCTTTTAAATCATATCTTTTGGGTTTTTATTGTTTTACGTAGGCCCAAAGTGAAATCTGTTTTGAACCATAAGGTTTAAATATTTAAAATTTTTGGTGCAAGATATAACATAACATAAGGTTTTCCACCTCATTTTGATGTATATAATATTATTTTATTTATATGGTAAAAAATGTACTGATGACAAGTTATTTTATAACTTTTAATTTTAAGATTTTTACTTTCATTTGTTATATTGAACATACATTTATATTAGTATAAATTAATGATATCTTTATATATTAATCAACAACTTCTTTATTTTTTACATACACAAACATATGCATATTGAAGTGGCTATCTATATATCTAAATTCCCACCTCTAGTAAGGTTTATAATTTTATAGAATCTTTGGAAATTTTTATTTTTAATACTTCATTTCATCATTAACCAAATTCTAATTAAATTATTTGTCTTTATAATGTTTTTGTCAACAATTATATAGATTTTACTTTATTTTCCAGTAATAACTCAAATCTTTACAGTAATAAGAATTCCCTAACTTTAAGAAATAGAATATTCGAGTACCATTAACCAACTTCAATGAAATTGTGAAGATCTTCATAAATTTTTTTTTTTTATTATTTTTTTATTTTGTGCATCTTTGTTTGTTGAACAATACATGTTGATCATCTTTCTAGGGTTATAAAAAATTTTGATGGAATTTAGTTGACGATTTTTTGTAATTTATAGATCATCATGTATGATAGATTTTGAGATTTTAGAATATCTTAGTTAAGAAATACTTTTTATTGTTAGGAAAAACTTTGTTTCGCTTACATAATCTTTGTATTTTTAACCAATATTTTCTATTTGAACATGCAAAAGAAGATCTTGTTATGGCATTCAACAGGGAACTTAAACTCATAACTCCCATGGTTGAAGAATATGGTTCTTCTCTCGAAGAGGCGTTCAACAAGGAATTAAGGTAAGAAAGGAGCATTACCAACCAATGCTATTGATGTACAAGAAAATACATGATGCCCTCATATCGAAGCATAATGAAGAGCGTGAAGTCTATCTCATAGAAGGTAAACTAGATGTCATTCACGAAGTCTTCAACATGGATGGCCTTGACTAATGAGAAGGAGAAGCTAGAGTCCGAAGTTATGCTTGCTCAGGCGAAGATGGCTGATGTGAAGGTTCCTTATTTCAATTGGTTCAAGTTGAGTGAGCCAAAAATGTTTTATTAACCTCTTCGCTTTCATAATCTCTACAAGTTTGAATGTTTAATGTTTTTGTTATTTTGGTTATGTATTTCGGAACATATTTTCTGGTTTTTTAAACCAGTTTTTATTTCATGTTGTTCGGTTATTAAACTACACTTAATTGGGTTTTATGTTAATCTGTGTATTAATTTGCATATCTCATTTTATTTTTTTGTTATTGTGATTGCTGATAATTCGTTTTCATGTTTCGTTTACATATTTCTTTGATTTTGTGTGTTTAGTTAGAGTAGTATCCATGTGCTTAATGATGACTTTTTCATATGAATTAGCTGTTACGTGTTGTGTTATTGATACAAGTTTGATATATTTGTTCATATATTGTCCTTTTAGATAGATAATGATTAGAAAATATATGGCTGTTATATAATTGTATAGTTGATGTCATTATTTGGTGAAGTATATCTTTAGAAGATTCTATCTTGCACATCTTACAATATGTAGTTGAAAGAGATATGATCTGTTTTTTTTTAAAAAAGCTTTTAATATATATTGATGAAATCTTTTTGTGGTTGTAACTTAATATATTGTTATTACAAATCTTATAGTATAAGTTATCTATGTAACCGAGGTATGGCAATGATGATCTTTTTTAAATTTTCATAACTTCGTTTTGTGACATGATTGAAAGATATATAGATGTGTAGATGTGTAAATTCTATCAAAATTTATAATATAATTTTTTAGAAAACATTAATTTCCATATATTATATTGTTTTAATACTCAATATCGATTAACTCAATGTTTATCTATATCAAAATGTGGAATATACATTATTTTTTATTTTGAAAACAATAACCTAGATATATAAACGAAATCTCAATATCAATTAAAATCAAATTATTTTATTTTAAAAATTATAATAGATTAAGGGAATTAAAATTTAATATAATAAATATTACTATTAAAATAATTTATATAAATGTTTTTAATGACATTGGGGTTTAAAGCAACAAGATAGATCACTATTTCTTATGGGCTCTAACAAAACATGTTTTAAATTCTTTGATTTTAATTGTTTTTACGCATGCCTAAATGTGAAATATATGGTGATCCATAACGTTTAAATGTTAAAAACATTCGGGCTAAGATATAACATAATAAATGAATAAATTTCAACAGGCCCAATTTTTATACCTATTAATTTTATTTTTATAAATACAATATTTTTTCTTTATATGATAATGAAAATTTAGTAATAAAAAGTATATTTTATAATAAATTAATTTTATGAATTATATTTTTCATGTACTTATACTTAGCTTAGCAACCTGACCATCCAATCCACAACTTACCAGACACCATCTGACATGCCCCTTTACTAAGGTCATCTCTGCAATAGATGTGTAGGATTTATCGTGGGGTATCGATCACTAAGACATGGACTCTTACTCTAGCATGTTTCTGAACACACATGTAGTGTTCTCTGATCCTTTTCCTCTGTCTTTCTCTTCTCTCTTTTGATTTTTTAATTTCTCTTTTCTTTTTTCTTTTTCAGCTCTGCAAAGTGTATGCAAATAATGGGGTCATAGGAAATTTTTCTACCCCTAGCTTCCAACAATGTGTGATCATTCCTTTGAATTACAATAATGGGGTCATGGGAGATGTTCATACCCCTTAAATCTCAGGAAATTATCTCTATCTTTGTTTCTTTTCTTTCTCTTTCTAGAGGTTGTGAACCTCCTATGCAGCGAACCCTATACTTAATTCTTCCCTCATGACATAGCGAATGAACCAGTGGCAAGAAATCTTGCATCTACCTTCTTTTTATTTTTCTTCTTCATGGCCTTTTCCCCAGAGTTAGGATTTTCAGTCTCCGGTTGTTCTAAAATCTGGAGGGTGTCGACCGACACCATGAGAGAGTCAATCGACGCTGATGATGGTTCTGAAGTCTCGGACTCGAATCAGCCGTAGGTGCTAGATTTTCAGACAGCTCTATGCATAAAATATACTTTCCGCCTTTGTTCTTCTCCGCAAGATTGTAGAAGAAAGTTTTGTCAACATTAGTCAGACACATCTTATTCTTATTTAGATCGCAAATTGCCACAACCATGAAGTCTCTTCCAAAAAGAAGAGAAGATTTCTAGCCTGATTTGGTTTCCACGGCATGAAAGTCCACAAGGACAATGCATTTTGCCTATCTCTTCTTTTACATTATTGATCATGCTGACTGAGTTTGCCCTGGAGTTATCCACGAAGGTGAAACTAGCTTTAGAAGGTTCCACCTTTAATCCTAACAGTTCAGCAGTGTCTTTGGCCATGTTGCTGACCGAAAATTCAATATCGCAGAGGGCGTATGGGGAATCGTAGCCATGTATACAGCATGGAATCACATACTTCTAGGATCTTGTTCCTTCTTCAGTGTCTTCTTGAGTTTACATCTAAATTTTTTAAACATCAGCTCAATGTCCTTATCTGTCTCTTTGCTCTCTCTTAAGAACTTACCAAGTCTATACTGATGATATGCATCATCGAAAGCATATCCTTAGGAATCTTCTTTACTCTCTTGTGATATCCATCAAGTTCAGCTTTGTTGGCTTCTCTACTAAGGTGTCTGGGAACATAGAAACCCTCTTCCAAATTGGAATTCTTTATTTCGTTGCCTTATGATCCATGACAAGTTCAGATTCGTGTACATCCACATGGTGTCGATCGATAAGCATAGTAGGTCGATCAACACTTTCATCTGGTGTCGACTACTCTGGTTGTGATATCGCTCGACCCCAATAACCACCGCTGAATGGCATGAAGCCTTCTACAAGAAAATCACCTTTACTAGCTTCTCATGCTTGACCACTTTCCCAAAATCATCATCAAAGATGACATCGACTTGGTGCCTCTCTCTTTCTTCAACTTTACCTTTACCATGAGCTTCTTGCTTCTTCACAGATTCTGCAATCTGAAAAACCAGGGTGTCTAGCTTCTTCAAATCGCTTTTGACACTCGAATAAATCTAAGACACAATTACAGGCCAAGGATCTTCAGTAACTTCAATGGAAGATACTGGTAGGATAGGAAATTCAACCTCGGATATAGCGCATGGAACCACATAGGGTCTGGTAGCCTTGTGAGTGTTCTGATCTCTATAGCTGGTTATCTAGCCTCATCATACAATGCATTGATCTCCTCCATGGTTTCTCTAGAGTTCTCGAAGAACTAAAAGAAACAAAAATATTCACAAGCATCTTTAAAAGAGACACCTTCAGGTATAATGTTCACTATCTTATGAAATTCAGCCAACTCTGCTGCACAGATAGGTGGTTTCAGATGCTTTGAGACAACAGGGTCTGGAACTTCAGTATCATACATTCTCTTCTCAATTGGTTCCAGCTCAATTTTGAAACCCGGCAGTGCGCCCACCGTGAGTGTTGATCAATATCATGTGGGTGTCAATCGGCAATGAGCTTCAGTTTTGAGTCCGCAGTGTTGAGATGACAACTTTATCTTTCAGGACATTCAAGAGGCATCGACCGACACCAGGAGTTTTTTTCGATCGACACTAAGTTCAGATCGCCAATATTAAGTTCTTCTGCTCCGCTAAGTTCTCCAGATCCATGCTGTTCATCACCCTACACTACCATGAGATTGACAATCTGTCTTGAGTTCATTTCTTCCCTCTTCATAACCTCAACAATTTGACGAAACTGAATATCTGGCTTCTTGACATGGGTATTTAGGGCTTCAAGTTTCCCATTCAGCTCAATGTAAACATAATTCAACTTCTGATTGCAATCAATCATCATTTCCTTCTGCCGATCTTCAAGGATCCTGTCCAGCATATCACCAAGCCTCATCTCTTGAGTTCCTGCAGCATCAAAAGTAACAATTATTGAGGTAGGCATTCTTTATGTCATCCTAGGTAGGAAGAGATCCTAGTGGTAGCTGTTCGAACCAACATGATGCAATTCGAGTAAGAGAATACATGAAGAGTTTGAAGAAATAGTAGTCTTCGGAGATTCCATTGCACTAAATGCATGATGTTATATCCTCACGTGATTCAATATGAGGATACTCATGAGGAAGAACATGAAAGGGATGCTGACACACAAGAGATATATATGTAGGATTCAGCTCAAAGACATTCCCATGGATTGCAGAATGACGAATCGCAGACCTGTTAGCTTAGAACTCTTCAGGACTGTTGTAGTCTCTAATTGCCCTCAGTCATTCAATCCTAATATTCACAGAAAGAAAAGTAGCATCAGGGATTGCATCCCCCTGTGCATAAAAAAATTGACCTGAATGGTTGCGTGCACGACTTTCTTTGTCTCGTAAGACCTCATTCTCATCAATACTCAATATGAGTACTTCGACCATCTCTGTTTTTCCACAAGTACTATCGATTGACACTGGATGAGTGTCGTTCGATACTTGGTTTTCTACACTATACATTACTGCTTGGAGGGTGTCGATCGACACTAACCTCTTAAACTTATGGATCACACGAAATCATCAGGCTCCTACTTTGAAGGACCCAAAAGCCTCTTTTCACTGTTGCTCTGGTACTGAGATGTATGTACCTGAAACACAAGAAAATAATAGTAAGTAAACTAAAAAAAACCTAGACTAAACCTTTCATCTAGTCTAATGGTGAATCAAACATTCCTAGGCTGCAGCGCCAAATTTGATATGCTTAAATTAACCTTCAAGCGCTCTCTCAAGTTAAAGTATCAATGTAGTACTTGAAAACCGTATCCACATGGATTTTGGATCACACAATAGAATGACTTTTTTCAGATTAGACTAAGAGAATAATGAGAGAAAACAATAAAACAAAATAGTAGATAGATTGGTTGTAAGCGATGGAAGAAAAAGCTAGATCTAGGGATTTATAAATCAAAGAGATTCAAAACACAAATCAAGGATGCTAAGAGTTTATAGGTTCAATTCTAGAACTCAAATTATATAGTAAGTTATCTAGCTCTCGCATGGGATAACATATTCAGATTTATAACTCTAATCAGTTCCAGCTCTTGCTGCGAACTCGATGAATCAACCAAGCAGACACAAGATTCTATAATGTCCAATTAAATCCTAGACCAACTTTCGCTGTGGATAGGTTTCTAATCCATCAGGGTTTGGGGTTCCGTTAATTAATTGCACTCTCGTGCCTCTAAATTGTCCTATGATTATAGGTTCAGATAATCAGTCACACTCTCGTTCTATTTCAACTACACTAGATCCTAGTATTACAAGATATCTTGGTGTAGAAATCAGTATATAACCTTAACAATCGTTGATTATTAGTTTGACATGATGCTCATGATTTCCCTAAACTTAACATGTTCTTTACTTATACATAATCATGGAAAACATACCAATGAATGAATTAAATCCATAAAATATTAGATAGAATCAATGGAGATCCAATCGGTTTCTGAAAGAGTTCTCTGATCTTCTCTCAAGATCTCTCTAAGGTAAAAATAAAAGCATAGCCGTCATAATGGCTTAACAAAACATTATATAGGGTTTAGACAAGTATTCGGGTTTTCTGTTAATAAGGAAAACTTTGGGGCAAAGTTCCAATTCTTGAAACTTCATTAATACTTGTCGGGCTTTCGATTAGGAGTGGTGTTGATCGAAATAATGGTGATGTCTGTCGATGCTGGTTCACAACTTCGTCAACTTCCTCTTACGCGGAAGAAAGACCATTCTTCAGTAAAACAATCATAACTTTTGATATAAGATCCTGAATGATCTAAAAGCTTTATCTTTTTTTTCTTAAAAGATGAGATCAATCGCATAACTAAACTTCTGACGCATCTTCACATACCTGCGTCTCAAACAGCTCCAGAATCTCAAAATTATACCAAAACATACCTAGACCATGTATAACAAAAAACAACAACACCAAAACGACTCCAAACATATAATATAGATTCTAAATAGGACCTATACCATGGTCTAAAAGTGGTAAAAACCATGGTATATATCAATTATGATTAACTTTTGAAACTTTGACATCCAAAAATTTATACACCCCTCCCTCTCTCTCATCAGTAGCTCCAATCAGGGTCCTCGGAAAATGTTACCGTAAAATACACAAGGTATATGTGAATATTTCTATACCTCCGATTTGCTTCAAGAGTTTGGAAACTGTTATCAAAAGTGCATTTAGAATCTGTAACATAAAGCACATCACGAAGATGATGTGTGGAATGTAAAGAAAAAGTTCCAGATTTTGATGCCCAATAAACCTTTCGTCAAGTTTTGTAACCGCGGAAAGTGGTATATCTTGGAGATCACGTAAGAGAGAGATATCTCCTGTCATATGATGTGATGCACCTGTATCAATAATATAACCAGTAAGATTAGTGTTACCAGACAGTAGATCAGTAGTCATCTTTGTTTGTTGGTTCTGAATAAGTTTTATAAGAACTGGCACTTGATCAGACGTTGGTACGTTCTAAGAAATATCATCACCACCTAACGATGCATTATGTATAGTGTTGATGTTTTCTCTGCCATGACCACGTTGTCCAGAGTGAGAACAGCGACCACGCTGAAACGACAAGCCTCGTCCTTGCGACTGAGGTTGTTCAATGTACCATTTAGGATATCCATGAAGATAAAAAGCATTCAGACACGTCATGACCCTTCTAGTTAAAATGTGTGCAAAACCTTGGAGTCTTATATACATGAGGTAGTGATATACTATGCATTTTTACTAGTTCTCACCCATCATATATGTTGTTTTTAGATACTATTATATATGTTTGAAGTCTTCTTTAGAGCCTTTTCAGATCTAGGTATGTTTTAGAGCAATGTGGAGATTATGGAGCATTCTGGAGCTTAATGATGAGGAAATTCGTAGTTGTTGAAGAAATCAGAAGTAAGAGTTGAGAGCCAGGAGAAGTGTTGATCGACACTACCTTCTTGGTGTTGATCAACACCAAGGTGAGTAGACGGTCCAACTTGTTCATGATCGACTTGAAGCCCAGAATATCCACATAATTACAAAAGTACCTCTGTCCAACCTAATACCTACTATTTATGGATTGCCCATTGTTTAGGCAAAATACAGTCTTTTCAAATCTTTTTACCTCAAAATATTATTCTAGGGGTTTTAGAAGTTTTGGAGAGAAGATCAAGACTCCTTTAGAGATTTGTATTGCAACTCCATTGTTTATTACCTTATTTTATTCTATGCATTATATTCAGATTATTATTATGATTTGCTTAATTATGTCTGAGTAGTTTCTCTTATTAGGCTTAGGGTTTTATTAGGGTTTATATGTATTGCGGATATAAAGAACTGCTAGGGTGAATATTTAGGATCCTTTATCAGAATTAGACTTATTGCTTGTGTTCAAGAGTAGCTAACTAGAACCCTAAACTTAGGATAATGATAACTACAACAGTAGGTTCATTACCTGATATTAATTCTGCTGAGCTAGGTTATTAGCTACATGCGACGGCTGGTCTAGATTAACCTAGTGAACATATTGATTGGGACGTTAATGATTGCCTAAGGAAGTATCAATCGAAACTTATCCCATAGTATCGATCGACACTCGATCCATGTTCGTATGCGAGAACTGGAAAAAGGACTTAGTCATCTGATTAGACTCACATCGATAGCTGGATATCTTACTATTTCATTTGAGTTCTAGGAAGGTTTATCACACATCCTTAGCAGTTATACATCACAATACTACTGCCTGAAACCCTAAGTCTAGCTATTTCATCTTATTGTCTACAAACCAACTGCTATTATTTACTGTTTATTTAATACTTGTCTAGCTTAATCTTAATATTAATAAGTCTATTGAGCGCCCAAGCTCCCTGTGGATTTCATCCTTAAGTACTACAACTGAACCTCTTATTTGAGAGAGAAATTTGAGAGTATGGTTAATTTGAGAGCACATGAGTAGTAACAGCATCAACAAGAGGTTAATTTGGGAGGGACTCTGTTTTGACATTGAACCTGATAGCATTTCTTGAGATCGAATGGTGAAGTAATGTTGTTCTTACTGAATTAAAATCTGCAGTGGATCTTCATTTATGATCTTGGAGAAAATATTACTGAACCGTGCCTTGTCCAAACCGAAAATAAAATTATAAAACCAAGAATCTCCACGTTCTTTTAAAATATCTAGAGCAGCAGTACATGAGCATGAACATGAATTGTTGAGATTTTGGAGTTCTTCCCAAAGCTTGGAATGGCTTCCATAGTATTCAAGTATATGTTTCCTATCCTGTTGAAAATTAGTAATTTCATCTTGTAAGAGATGCTTGAAAATACCATTGTTGACAGATAACCTTCATTTAGGAGAATCCCAAAGCTTAGAAGCATTTGAGACGTGTGTGACTGTGGACCGAATAATTGGGTCGATGAATGTTCTGATCCAACCTACAATCATGGATTTAGCAGCAATCCAGTGAGCTTTATCAGGGTTTGCGGATGGCTTTGTTATTGAGCCGTCAATGAATCTGATCTTTTGCTTTGTTAGAAGTTTGTTAATTATGTTGACCACTCCGAATAATTGTCAACTCTAAGTAGTACCGAAGTGATCAACAACCCATGGTTATCATAAGGGTAAATTGTGTAAGACAACATAGTATCGTTGGTCGAGCTTTTCTGAGTACTGGAACCATTTATCGACATGTTATCATTTAATTGAAGAATAATGAGATAGAAGGTGAGAGGCACAAAAAATTAGGCCAATATTTTTCTTGCTCTGATACCATGAAATGTTTAGGAAAATCTTGATCATATTGATTCACAAGGTAATGTATTTATACAAAGATATTGACCTAATGTCCATAGAAATATGTTCGTTTTTGACCAAAAGGTCATTCTATTGCTCAAATTTGAGGTGTACACAGTAACTATACTTAAATAGAAAAACCAACAAAACAAACATTTCTATGAAAACAACGAGCAGATCTAGATAAGAAATATGCAGTTCCATTTTGTTCCCGGAGAATATAGCATATACAAAAATCTTGCAATCTTTTCTTCAGTGTTTTTATCTCCTTCAGCTTTTTCAAGAAATTCGGCCATGCTTGGGGATCCACTAACATCACTATCAAATATTTGTAGTCCGTCCCAAATTTAGGACATGGTGATTGATGTATCATGTTTTCCATTGTCTTAGCGCTTCCAGCTCAGTATGCAATGCTGATTCTCTTTGTCTTTGGTTTTTCATGCCCATTAGTTGTGTCCGTCCAATGCTGTCTAGCCACATCCATCTACATCCACTAAATATCAAGGTAGAGGTCCAAGAACCATCTAACATATAGATGTTCTCTAAGCATAAGGCTTGAGGTGATCCTATTGGTGCTTGGATAAAATTTTTACTTGCTTCATTTGCCGTGAATCATATGTGGGATTCTCCTTCTGTATATCTCATCAGTTCAAGCGAGTCTCTATCAGTCCCTATGAATAGCTTATCGATAACTCCCCTACCGCCCACAGATAATGGGCCTCCCACGCCCGCTCACTTGGACTGTTGTGGAGTCAATACCGGCATGGCAAAATCAACGCCTAAAATCCTTTGAGAAATTGTGCATTAAGCAAATATAAGCTGAAAATGTCAGAGAAACTATATGGCATAAGCCAAACCTATTTGCGTAAGGATACAAGAACAAACTTCGTATATTTCATCCCGAAAAGAAATAAAAGAATTTCTATCCCAAGATGAAATGACCAAAAAAATCTTCATGCAGAAGGTTTTTGCGAGAAATGACGAATTTTACGAAACAGTCTTCCGTTGTTGGAGTTAAAAAGGGTCACAACGGTACCGATGTCTAAAAGTTAACGCAGAAACGTTATCTCCATTTCTAGTAAAAAGGAAGCAGGAAATCATTGTATCCAAACTCCTTACTGGCCAACCTGTCTCATCCCGACCAACCGTCAAGACGTACGATTGAGGGAAACACAGAGTCGCTTCCAAGTCTAGTCGCCCATGAGCGATTATACACGCAACGTCTAGCTTTCCATGGGCGACTAGACCTGTGAAAATTCTAGTCTCCCACAGGAGACTAAACGAATGCAACGTCTAGTCGCCCACGGGGGACTAGACACACCACCAAGTCTAGTCGCCCATGGGCGACAAGACTCACTGCAAAGTCTAGTCGCACTTGGGCGAGTAGAAACGTGCAAACGTTTAGTCGCCCATGTTCGACTAGATCATATCCTCTTCATCACAGTCTCCTTTAAATATTGACTTGTCCTTTTCTTGCATTGTTTTGATTGGAGTTACCATTGAAGTTTTACGATAAAAATTGCAAAGACTTGTTTTCTCGTAAAACTTTGAGTCAATCGCATAAAACGATAACGGTTAACTTAAACACCAATGTTATCTTGACTATGCGGTTGGTTTATTATTTTACGGAGCCAGTATCGTGAAATCATATAGGGATGATTTCTCTGAAAGAAATCGTAAAAATCTCTTAAATCGCAAAACAGTTCTAAAGGGTCTGAAACACGATAAAAGCCCACTTATGGTTTTAGAAAAGAATGATCCCATCTATAATGACGGTCTACTGGATATCTGCTGAAGATAAATGGAAAAGATGATAATCGTTAAATATTTGAGATAATAATGGAAAATCAAGAAGATGAGGAAGATTTCAGCGGAAGGATAAACTTGAATCGGGGCAGAAAAGGAAAGACGACCGAACTTGAAGATCTATCTAAGAGAAGCAAGGGAGAGGGACACAGATACAAAAATTATTAGAACAAAACTTAGCACTTAGATATTTTAGGTATTATAGTCGAGAAGCTTAGTTTCTATGTTGCACTTGATTACTAGACGAACTCGCAAAGGCAGTTTGATCTCTTGTTCAAACTCTTTAACTAACTATGTTCAGCTTGATCCTCAAAGGGGTGCGTAGGCAGCCTTTTATTAGGTCCAGTCCGAAATCAACAAAACCTTTTTCGTGTCTTCTTCGTCTTTTGTTATTGAGATGCGACTCAACTAGGTTTAATGTTTTAGGTTGCTAGAACTAGAAAACTCGTTGAAAGCTCTTGCGGCCGAAGATTTACAATCTGTTGTAACATTTTCTGTGCTCTTACGCGAATTTGAAATAAAGATCTCACTTTTCTTAATTCATTTTGTTATCTT
Organism: Moricandia moricandioides; assembly: GCA_905132885.1. Taxonomy (NCBI): domain Eukaryota; kingdom Viridiplantae; phylum Streptophyta; class Magnoliopsida; order Brassicales; family Brassicaceae; genus Moricandia; species Moricandia moricandioides. The sequence goes on from CAJHQQ010001674.1 coordinate 54,996, forward strand.
CTCATATTTTCTGCCTTTATTCGATTACTTATCGTTGGCTCCTGCAGAGAATCCAAACCTCAAGGAAACTAGGGTTTTCTTTGCTTTCCTCCGTTCACTAAATTCGACAATGTGAATTTTGGTTCCCACAGTTTGGCGCTAGAAATAGGGGCGGGGATTACTCTAACTCATGGGCACAAAATGCTTGATCGAAACGATTTCTAGAAATATGGAAGACAAACTCGCAGCTCGCAACAACGTTGGTAAAACAACTCGCATTTCTCTCTCTAAACAGAAAGGGCAACAATAAAATCTATCAAACCCCACAAAGTTTGTCTCATTATCGAGTTGGATAAATCTCAACGCATAAGGGTTCGACCAAAAGACATTTTCTGAAAAACTTTTAGGCAAGATAAAACTTGCTCTCTCTGAAATTTTGGAGAAATGACAGGAGGGTTTTTATGTATTTCAATGCAAACTCTATCAAATTAACCCTACGAACTACTCTTGCCAAGAGAGGTCAAATTGTAGTATTTAGGGATCAAATCCACAGGGGGCGTGGGCACACAATAAACTCAATACAGTCGCGATTAATCTAAACAAATAGATTAATAAGCAGTAAATAAATTATAGCAGATAATTGATTGATTAGTAAGTAAACAATAATAATAAATAGGTAGATGTAGAGTTTTATGCAAGTGGATTATAGAGGATAGAAGTTAAGGGTATTAATCATAGAACTCGATATCTGATGTAAAAGACGACCAACTCTCGCTGCGAGTCTAATCTATTGACTAAGTCTGATGTCTCAACTCTCACTTATTGACACGGAATGACCGTTGATCTATGGAAATAATCCTACGTCGATCGATGGTTTCCTGCGTCAGGCTTTATGACCTAATTCGATAATTTCAGTAAATTAATTGAATAAACTCTCGTCTGTTTCTAGCAACTTAGCTCAACATGATTAATTCTGGTAGTAGACCATGCTCTTGCTTGCGCCTAACTATCCTATGATTAAGGTTCTAGTTAGCTACTCTAGAACACAAACAATAAAATTAATGCTATTGATAGATCTAATAATCACCCTAGCAATTCTATTGTTTCTTTAATCCATCAATACCATTAACAAACCCTAAACCTAACAAGAGATTTACTTATCATATATGAATAGAATAGATATAGAATAAAAATCAAATAAAGAACCAAAGGATTTCCAGTAGGACTCTGAAGGAGTTACTACCTTCTCTCCTAACCCTAGAACAATAGATAGAATAAAGCTTGCTTAGCGTTTCAAGCATAGCCGTCAACAATGACTTAGAAAACATATAAATAGGATTTTAGGTCGTCCATGAGTATTTTGGTAATTTTTGATGGCTTTTGGGCTTAAGTCGGCCATAAAAAAAGTCGGGCCTGTCTTATGAGATCACCGTCGATCGATGGTAAGGCTATGCCATCGATCGACACCCATTCATCTTCTCGGCAGCTTCCTCTCGCGATGCAGACAGACTACTCTTCAGTAAATGGGCATAACTTTAGATCTAACCGTCAGATGGACCTAAAACCGGTGGCATTTGAAAGCTAACTCAAAGCTCTATCTTTTGTCCAAAGATAAGCTCAATTGTACTGTGGGAAGATCTCCGTCAATAGCTAAACATCTGTCACATCTTCATAGTTATGCATCTCTAAAAGCTCCAGAATCACCAAAGTTCTCCAGAACGTACCTGAACCTGAAAATACTCTAAAACATACTCCAAACACATATAATAGGCTCTAAATAGGGATGATATCATGGCACAATAGTGGTAAATATCAGGCCCTATCAACTCCCCCATACTTAACATTTTGCTTGTCCTCAAGAAAACAAAGCCTGTGAAAGTGGTTTTGAAAAGTGGAGACTCACATAATGTCTAATTATAACTATCACCCTACTTTGTTGCAACCACATCCTATCAAGTCAATCACAGAGAAACTTTATATATCCTATCCTAGTATAGCAACCAAATCATTCTACCAACAACTTAGCAAATACTAGTCTGACTCACCCCTCTACTGATTTCATTTCTTTGCATGAAATAAAAGTGCAGTACCTGGGAGTATCGATCAAGGGATATATATCGATCAAGGGATATATCTGAATACACATGTAGCCTTCTCTGATTCCTTTCCTCTCTCTTTTCCCACTTCTTCTCAGTCAATATCTCCCTTGTTTTGAGGGTATCATTTTATTTTTTAAATTGAATGAGATATTTGGATATGCATTGATTAATTAAGCCCTAATGGGTTTTGCCACCAGATCCTGTTCACTTCTTTTTGACCTTTATGTCTTTCTAGGATCATATGAATCAAGTTTTAATGGTTGTAGCCACCAAATCTTGTTCGACTCTTTTTTTCTACTCTGGGGGAGAGAGAGGGGAATCAGAAGCACACAGACTTTTACCTTCCAGACTTGCAGAAGGAATCCAATCCAGTGTATACCAAATCCCAAAGCAAACAATAAATGTCAGGATTAGTGTTGGAAATCAGCTTTGGTTCCTTCAAAATTTCTAAGCAAGTGTGATATAGAGGTAGGATGATCCACTTTGGTATCTTTAGTAATCTCTACAAACAACCTTCTAAGAATAGTGCTAAAGTGTGGTTAACCAATAATAAATCTTGATCATAGTATCCTTCTTGACTCAATAGAACTTTTTAAAAACTTATATATATATATATATATATATATAGTAAATAAGACTCAAAACAAATCAAATAGCATCAGCGAACCTCCCCCAAACTTAAATTACACTGTCCCAAGTGTAATTAGTGTAATCCGTCCCGGATTGGTTAAGAAAACCAAATCATAAGTAAATAGCTTAAGAGAAACTCGATACCAGACTCTATAAAAGAGTGTCGATCGATGGCGGATGGATGGTGTCGACCGATGGTCATGATCCATGGTCGATCGATGTTTATTCTTCAATGTTGATCGATGGTACACCTGGAAGTTTCTACCTATTCTTTTTTTTTATTATAGAAAATAAAACTCAAAATAGAGCACAATATCAGTAAAAACTCCCCCAGACTTAAACAACACTATCACCAGTATTATACAGTCCGAGATCGGTGAAGAAAATAAATCATAAGGACCAATTTTTACAAGGAAAAATGATATTCCTACTTGCTGATGGTGACCGTCGATAGACACAGTGAAGTAAAGATGGATCGATAGTAGGGTTAATCCGTCGATCGACAGTGATCAAGTGTCGGTCAATGCTTTATGCAGACTATCTTCCTTGGATCTTTTTTTTTACCCTAAAATGAATAAATACGAAAATTAGTAATAAACCAAAAATAAAATCGAATTAAAACTTACTAAGCAGTGGGTTGCCTCCCACTCAGTGCTTGTTTATAGTCTTTAGCTTGACGTTTTGAAACTCTGATTGTTTGGATGAGATTGGGAACTTGCTCCAAAATAATTTCCAATGTCCAATTTCTTCAGCTTCATCACCCTTTTTGTGAAAGCCTCCATAGACTCTTCTCCTTTGTCTATCATCTCAGCAATAAGGAGTGCTCGAAGCTTTGCAAAGGGCTACGAGAAACATCTGCTGCTCACTCTGTACTTTCTAACACCATCTGAGAAGTGGGGATCAATGATAACTGAGGACCTCCCTTGATCCTTTTCCTCTTCTTCCAATTCCTCTTCTTCCAATTCCTCTTCTTCTTTCCCCCAGACTTGTGTGATCTCGTGGTTCCTCCATCAAAGAGATTATGAGATACTTCAAACTTATTCTACTCTGATCTGTGATGAATGTCGATCGACGCTCTGGTGTTGTGGTTGATCGATGCTCCAGTGGTGGTGTCGTTCGATACTGCAGTTCTGGTGTCGATCGATACTGCTTCTGCTGGGCCTTTGTCGACTTTGCTCGTAATCTCAACCCTGGTTGAGAAACTGTTGCATGCTGATGATCACCAAATACCCCATTGTTGTAACCTAGATGCACACTTCTATCTGGTGGAACCACAATCTTCACAAGATCATGTATCCTCTTCACTCTTTTGTTAAAGACATCAGCTTCTTCTGTGCAGATAGGTGGTCTCTGATGTTTAGGGACAGCAAGATGTGAGGTCTTGGACACGTTCATTCTCTCCTCAACCGATCCTGATTCAATCATGTAACCTGGATGTTCGTCCAACAATGAGTGACGATCGATGTCGGATGGGTGGTGTCGATCGATAGCATCTGATGGGTGTCGATCGATATCATTAGGTGGCTGTCGATCGATTTTAGCCTTTGGTGAAGTCTCTAGATCTTTTCCCGAAGTTTTCTGATCATCATCAAGCTTCATCTCCAATTCCTGATCCATATCTTCAAGCTTTCCCTCCAGTTCTAAGAAGTCTTTCATATTGACTTTCCTGCTCGAATCCAAATACCCAAGTTGTACCTCCTAAATATACCCCATGGTGATTTATCTGTCTACATCTAGAGCATGATAACAACTTGATACATCGGTGCTCTCTAGTGTCGAGTCTGCAATGTCCTGAAGATAACTCGATCTTTCATGGATGTCGAGTGGTGTCGATCGATAACTGGGGTTAGTGTCGATCGATGATGAGGTCTTAGGGTCGATCGACGTTGAGATCTTAGTGTCGACCGATGCTGAAGTTGGATCACTAATATCGGCTTCTTCTACTCTGCTCAGCTCTCCATATCCATCTTCTTCTTCTTCTTCTTCTTCTTCTTCTTCTACCATATATCTCAAAATATATTCCATCTCGATCTTCATATTTGCTTCAGTATCATAGAGAAAGTTGGTGAGGAAGGCGTTCGTGATGTCATTCTAGGTAGTGAGAGATCCTGGTGGCAACCTCTTGAACCAACATGCTGCTTCTCCAGCAAGAGAGTATGTGAATAATTGCAGAAGTAGTAATCTTCAGAGAATCCATTGCACTTAATGGTCGCGCTAAATCACCGAATGATTCAAGGTGGGTACTGGACATTCATGAGGAATACCATGAAAAGGATGCTGACCCACAAGAGAGATATATGTAGGATTCAGCTCAAAGACATTCATTTGTGGTGTAGAACAACGCATCGCAGACTTTTTGGCGTAGAAATCCTCAGGCCTGATGTAGTCTCTAAGTGCCTTTTGTCGTTCAATCCCAGAATTCACAGTAACAGCAGTAGCATCAGGGATTGCAGTCCCATGTGCATGAATCAATTGCCCTTCACTGTTGTGCGCACGACCTCTTTTGTCTCGTAAGATGCCATTCTTGTCAACTCTCAGTATGAGTACTTCAGCCTTCTCCATCTTCTCGTATGTAGTATCGATCGACGGAGAAGTGTGGGTGTCGATCGATGTCATGATGTTAGTATTCATCAACGATGAAGTATTGGTGTCGATCGATGCTCGCTTGGAGGGTGTCGACTGCCCTCGTAGACTTGTGGATCGTGCACGAATCATCAAGTTCCTTTTTTGAAGAACCCAAAAATCCTCTCATTGCTTCCTAATACTAATATGTATGTACCTGAAACACAAGATTTTTTTTTTATGTAAGTAAACAAATATAGAAAAATACCTAGACTAAATCAAACAAATTGAGTCTAATGGCGAATCCTTGCTCCCTGGCAACAATCCCAAGAGGGTTTTTATGTATTTCAATGCAAACTATAAGAAAATTAACCCTACGAACTACTCTTGCCAAAGAGAGGTCAAATTGTAGTATTTAGGGATCTAATCCACAGGGAGCGTCGGCACACAATAAACTCAATACAGTCGCGGTTAAGCTAGGCGAATAGATTAATAAGCAGTAAATAAACTATAGCAGATAATTGATTGATTGGTAAGTAAACAAAAAAAAAAAGCTAGATCTAGGGTTTTAGGCAAGTGGATTATAGAGGATAGAAGCTAACGGTATTAATCATAGAACTTGATATCTAATGTAAAAGACGACCAGCTCTCGCTACGAGTCTAATCTATTGACTAAGTCCGATGTCTTAGCTCTCGCTTGTTGACACCGAATGGCCGTCGATCGATGGCAATGATCCTGCGTCGATCGATGGTTTATTGAGTCAAGCTTTATGACTTAATTCGATAAGTTCATTAAATTAACTAAATCAACTCTCGTTTGTTTCTAGCAACTTAGCTCAACAAGATTAATTCTGGTAGTAGACCATGCTCTCGGTTGCGCCTAACTATCCTATGATCAGGGTTCTAGTTAGCTACTCTAGAACACAAGCAATAAACACAATTCTATTGATAGATCTAGTAATCACCCTTGCAATTCTATTGTTTGTCTAGTCCATCAATACCATTAATAAACACTAAACCTAACAAGAGATATATTCAGCCATGATCTTTGTCACAGAAAGCATAGATGAATAGAATAAATATAGAATATAAATCAAATAAAGAACCAAATGAGTTCCATGAGGAATCTGAAGGATTTCCTCCCTTCTCTCCTAACCCTTGAACAATAGATAGAATAAAGCTTGCTTAGCGTTTCAATCGTATCCGTCAACAATGGCTTAGAAAACATATAAAGAGGGTTTTAGGTCATCCATGGGTATTTTGGTAATTTGTGATGGCTTCTGGGCTTAAGTCAGCCATAAAACAAGCCGGGCCTGTCTTCTGGTATCACTGTGGATCGATGGTAAGGCTATCCCGTCGATCGACACCCATTCATCTTCTCGGCAGCTTCCTCTCGCGAGGTAGACAGACCACTCTTCAGTAAAATGGGCATAACTTTACATCTAACCATCATATGGACCTCAAACCGGTGGCATTGTAAATCTAATCAAAGCTCTATCTTCTGTTAAAAGGTCAGCTCAATCTCACCGTGGGAAGGTCTCCATCCATATATAAACATCTGACGCATCTGCGCAGTTTTGCATCTCTAAAAGCTCTAGAATCACCAAAGTTCTCCAGAACGTACCTGAACCTGAAAATTCTCTAAAGAATACTCCAAATACATATAATAGACTCTATATAGGGCTGATATCATGGCAAAATAGTGGCAAATATCAGGCCCTATCAAGAAACCCTAGATTACTCGCGGAAAAAGGAAGTAGAGAAAATCGGGTACACAGACCCCACTGCTGCACTTCTTCCGAATAATTTTCGAAGAAACGAAGTTGATATCTATCGAATCACTCGAAATCTAAAACGGCTGATGAAGACTAAACTAAGCAAAAACGGAGATCGTATCCCTCACCGTTAAACTCTTTTCTAAAACCTAAGATTTCGTAAAAAATCAAGTGTCACTTCTATCGTCACCTAAGATTACTTTGGAAAAACTACTCAAATATCCCTCGGATCAATCCTACGGAAACGAGAACTTATTTTTAGTGGCGTAAATTAAGCCTATCACAGCTTTAGTTTCTGATAAAAAAAACCAAGTTTGCGGAACATACGCAAAAACATAAGTTTTCCAAAAAACAGCTCTCGTATAGTCAAAATCGAAAACATTTTACAAAAAGTGATGGAGAGAGAGCCAAAAAGTGAAATTCGCTTATCATCCTCTCTCCACAGTCTCACCGTCCTCTCTCTTTTGCCTCATCGCCTAACGAGTCTTTCTGATCGCCCTTGGCATCTTCTGGTCGCCCTCGGCAGCTTTCGATCGCCCTTGGCTAATTCTAAGAACTCCAAAAGGCTTTCAATAAGATGTTCATTCTTCTTCATAAACCATAACTTTCCCTGAGGTCCCGGATTCTCTGCGAGAGTGAACGAGAAGTAATCGAGTAAACTTGGAAAACATGAAAAGATAACAAAATGAATTTAGAAAACAATAGATCTTTATTTCGAATTTGCGTACGAGCGCTCGAGAGACAAAAGCGTACATGAAGCTTGTATGGAAATGGGATCACAAAGGAATTTGTATAACACAAGTAGTAAAATGAGACTAAGTTTGCTAGATCTACCACCTACGTCGAGAGAAAACTATGTGACTGCAACTCGCTTAGCATTAGACAAAATGTTTGAAGTATTTGGGACTGGACCTTAAGAAAGGCTGCCTACGTACCCCTTTCGAGGATCAAGTCGAACGTAGTTCAATTAAAAGAGTGGACCAAGAGATTTAATTGCCGGAGCAAGTTCATCTGGTAATCGATTGCCAGTCATAGAAACCGAGCATGTCGATAATAAATCTTATGTTCTAAGTGCAATGAGTTGTAGAGTCTAAGGAAATCAGAATCGTCGAACAAAGATGGAGAAACGTCTGAGTATAACTATGTCCTTCTAGCCGCCTAAGTTCCAAGTTCATATAAGCTAACAGACCTTTTGTAGGTCCAAATCTTTGGATCCTTTCACCTTTAGCTTCAGCTCCGCTTATATATTCCTTCTAGTTTGGTTCACCTTTCCTTTTTCGCCCCTAGGTCGAGTTTATCGCTTTTCGGGAATATTCCTTTTCTCCTCAGTCTTCATCATTATCGCGGAAACTTGACATTTATCTTGATTTTGCGACACTTATCTTCTCCTATGAGCAAAAGTATGCCGCCATATCGTTACTGGGCTCAATCTCGTATCAAATTGCAAGTGGGCCTTTAGCCTCGTTTTAGGCCTCTTTGGGCCGTTTTTCGACTTAACCATTTTTACGATTTCTTTGAAAGAACGTTTCTTGATATGACGTCGATTTAACGAGGAAGTTCACACTTCTTGTATAATTTAGACAACTATGGTTTTAAGTTAACCATTTTCGTTTTATACGATAAACGTGAACTTCATACGGGAAAACGAGTCTTCACAGTTTTTGTCATAAAGCTCCAACCGTAATTCCAATAGAGACAAAACGAGGGAAGGATCCGTCGAGGTTCAACGGAAGGCATAGGATCCGGTCCAAGTCGCGTTATGGCGAGTCGGGAGGAAATGATCCAACTCGTTGATACAAGCCCCGAAAGCTAAGTGGGTGAGATGGTCGATGAATTGGTGGTGGTCGAGAAACCGAAGGAGATGGAAAAGGTTGATGGATGAAATACTGTCCCTTCACGTCCAAGCTAACCTAAAACAGAGGAAGATCAGTAAGTTTATGAATGATCAAAATAAGAACATAAACAAAATGATAAAGTATGGAATGATGGATGGATAGAGATAAAAGATGATCGGTGATGGAGAAGGCGATGGATAGATGGCGATTGACTCTCACAATCCGTAGGTGATGATTGACTCTGTCAATATATGATATATAGGCTCCTGAATCACACAAGGACCTATGAACCACGAGCTCAGTAGACTTCTAATTCTTCTCACAACTTAGAATCTAAAGAACACTCAAAGAACACTCAACAAAATTCTTCCCATACTATTTTTATTGATTGAAAGGTAAATCTAAATTGTAAAAGGGGTGTGCTTATATAGGGCACGACCTGGAGACAACAGCAAACGGTCATATGAAGCTAAAGGAAACAAAAATAAATAAAACACTTAAATGGTGCTGATCATGATCGAAATGAAGCCATTAGAGAGATATCTTTGGGGTTTTGTCTTGGCTTGAGGTTCTTTGAATCTGGACGGTTTAAGGGGGTAAGAGAGCTTCCTGGTAAACTTCTGGATGAATTGTAGGGTGCTTAACTCGTGCATAAACTGAGAGGAATATAGCTGTTGGAGTTTCAATGCTTGAGACTCCAAATAAGGTAAGTGTGGCCACAAAGAGATTCTCCTGATCCTATGCTTGCTGGCCCATGGTAAGAACTCTTCTACTCCTTCTGGATGGTTTTATATACTTCCCAGATGATTATAAACCATTCCTGATTGCTATGATTTGGTTTGACTAATATTGAACCGGCTAGCTCCCAATTGAGGCAAGTGTAGCACTGGTTTGGGAGATTGAATCATAACTTCATAATTCCGTTACCATTTCTTGTAATTCTGGGCTTGTTGGGGATACTCGCAGATGAACGGGCCGGAGAACCTCTGGTTTGTAAAATTCATATCTTCATGTTCAGAGTAGATTTGAGATTGATTCCAATTGAGGTTGACTCCTTATTGAGTTTATAATGCATTAAAGTTATTTTCATGGTAAAATTCCTACTGGTTCAAGAGATACGGTGCTTTGACTGAACACATGTCCTGGTTGGTCCTTTGGTTAGCTGATTGGTGTAACTGGTTGGCCTATGGTTCAGATACTGGTTTGATGGCCGCATCATACCCTCCCACTTGACATAGTTTCAACCTCGAAACTGGATAACCTGCCCCAATACAGAGCAAGTCAAGTTTCATTCTCCATTGAGATTCTAGGGACTTACCTTGGTATTTTATCGGTTTGTTCTTCGATGGCACATCTCGTAGTTCTCCTTTCAGTAGGAACGACAGGAATACTCCTATCTTTTTTTGTGGAACTCTGGTGGGTGGTGTTTTATCCTCTGGGACGTCTGGAACCTAGATGTTGCTGATGACAACTTCTTGTTTCCTTTCCTCATGTAAACACCTTGTGATCTTCTTGTGTGGATCATCCATGTTGTCCTTAGCCTCTGTTCCTGAAATAAATTCAACACTTTTGGCAGGAAACAAGTGAATGATATCTGAGTTTGAAAACTTATAAATTGGAAAAGTAAAGTTCAGATTTACCCAAATTGCTTCAGCTAGTTGAAGGATGGTTTGCTCTTTGGTAGCTTGTTTGCTCTTGATGATACTTGTACCTTCAATGTTTTGTGGAAAAGTCAGGTGTTGTCCCTGGTTAACTTTAAAACATTCACCATGGATCGGTCGTCCATCATCTTGTCTTGTTCCTGGACCAAAACCTTTTGGCAAAGACAAGTGCATAAATCCAGAATTTGAAAGTTCTAAAGTAGCAAGACTATCACTTGTTTTACTTGGTTCTGGTTTCAACTTCAGTGATGTGCATCCTAATAACTTTCTAGATGGAAGATTTACAGCAAAGTGTCCCCTCTTATAAAATCTATAACATGTCTGAGTTTTAAAATTTTTAGAATTAGAGGACTTACTCTGATTTGATGATGCTGGTGGCTTTTGCAAACCATTTGCCATAGCTTCATCTTCAGGCTGTGGACCTCCTTTGATATGGACTACTGTGGCCTTGCCTTCTGAATTTACTTTTGTCCTTAGACGGAATGCTGGCTCTTTTGGAAGTTGTTGTGAACTCGGCTGTGAACTCTTTGCTTGCTTGTTTGTGGGCTTTTCTATTGCCGGCTCCATCTTTTGTGGGCTGTGATGGTCGTTTGCTTGCGTGCTTCCAGTCTTAAATCTTGGGGTTGAGGTTAGGGTATAGCTTGCGTGAGAAATACTCATATGGACCTCATATTCCTTATCTGGATTTTTCTTCACAAACTCCTCAAGTATCTCGAGTTTGAAACTCTCCCAAGTATGATACGGTTCATTGTAGTACCATGGAACATACTGCTCTCTTGCCCACCATGCGTAGGCTGGTCCAGTGAGTCTCTTAGTGGCATATGATACCTTTTTTTCTTCTGGAACGTGGTGCTTTTGGAACAAAGTTTCCAAGTCGTCCTCCCACTTTAGATAGGTTTTGCTTCTTTGGCCATAACCTGAAAATTGTATGGATTGTAGCTCAAGCTCGATAATATTTCTTCCTGCCTCACTTTCAACTTCTTCCTCTTTAGAAAAGACACGTTGGGATTCATTACCATTTCTTCCAGACTCACTTATGGCTTCCTCCTCTTCAGGCATGCCTAGATCATCTCCATGGATCTCAGCCTCTTGGGTGGAGTGCCTTGCTTCATCATCACTGATTTGAGAATCAGTTTCCTCATCCCATGATCCAAAATCTTGGTATGGCTTCATAGACAGTGTTTGAATTTCCTCATGAACAGATAAGGGCTTTCTACACCATGAATTTCCTTCCATGTCTTGATCAGAACCAGGTCTCTGGTTTATCTCCTCACGCCCTTAGTTATCACCAAAGGCATCTTCTGGTCCTTGGTTCAAAGTCTCTTCATCATATATATCAGTTTCTCCTTAACTGATAGGAGAGTTGGTCTCTTCACACCACGGCCTGCTTTGTTGGACAGTATCAAGATGGGTTTATCCTCCCATGAATCCTCATTGACGTCCAGTTGGAACTGAATATCTTTGTCAGCTTCATGTCCCAACCTTTCTAAGTTTTCTAGACAGTTTTCATCTCTAGCCTCTTTCTGCCACGAACCACTTTCATAACCTTCATCTAGTTCAGCTTCTCTTGTATACCAGTCAGTGTAGTGGTTGTCGCCATGGTAGGGTTCTGGTGGTACTGGCTCAGGATCTCCTTCATAAGGATCTTCTTCAAAATCAGTGTTGGAGCAGTTGGTTCATTGATCATCTCCATAACTACTTTCTTCATCAAGCATGGATTTGTCTTCTTCGAAAGGGTCATCTTCTTCGTACTCCATTGCCTAAAATTGATGTACCTTGCAAGATAAATATATCACACTTGTGGCTTAGGTAGCTGGTAGATAAAATGAACAAAATAATGCAACTTATGTTAAACCGATAAATATGCAAATCATGAACCGAAATGCTATAAACTAAACTAAAATGATTTTTCTTTTAGTTTTATGGATGCAGGATCGTGATGAACGAGAGAATTCTAATGAATACAATGACAAGGAATTATGGGATGCAAAACAAACACATATACTTTTTTTGAGTTTTTCTTGGCATGCAAATGATTTTAACCAACAATATGCAAATGATGTAAACTATGCAATTAATTTTTTTATGCAAGCACGAAATATCAGCATGGGTATGCTATGAAAAAAAATGGAAAGAAAATGTAATGCAAAGCTATCAATAATTTGTTTTTTTTTTTATTTTAAGATTTTAGTTTAAGCAATGCAATGAATCGAAAAAGGAAACAAGGAAATAAACTAAATGCAAAAATCTCAAATATGGCAATGAGAGCTGGGGCAATGCAAACAACTAGACTAAAAATTCAAATGATTTTCCTGGATCAAACAACTCAACTTCTTCTTCTTTAGTTTTCTTTTTATCAAGAACAAAAAAATGGCATAAATAAAAACTAGAAACAAAAGATAGTTTTTATGGGTTTTTGGTTTAATAAAATGAAAATAAGCAAGAATGAAACTAAAAGATGATAGAGAGGATTGATATAACCTGGGTCAGGAGCTTTTAAAGCTATGATACCAAAAATGATACAAGCCCCGGAGGCTAAGTGGGTGAGATGGTCGACAAAATGGTGGTGGTCGAGAAACCGAAGGAGATGGAAAAGGTTGACGGATGAAATACTGTCCCTTCACTTCCAAGCTAACCTGAAACAGAGGAAGATCAGTAAGTTTATGAACGATCAAAATAACAACATAAACAAAATGATAAAGTATGGAATGATGGATGGATAGAGATAGACGATGATCGGTGATGGAGATGGCGATGGATAGATGGCGATTGACTCTCTCAATCCGTGGGTGATGATTGACTCTCTCAATATGTGATATCCAGTATCCATAATCACACAAGGACCTATGAACCACGAGCTCAGTAGACTTCTAATGCTTCTCACAACTTAGAATCCAAAGAACACTCAAAGAACACTCTTTGAAAACAAAATGCTTTGCATACTATTTTTATTGATTGAAAGGTAACTCTAAAATGTACAAAGGGTGTGCTTATATAGGGCACGACCTGGAGACAAGACCAAACGGTCATATGAAGCTAAATGAAACAAAAATAAACAAAAGACTTAAATGGTGATGATCATGATCTAAATGAAGCCATTGGAGAGATATCTTTGGGATTTTGTCTTGGCTTGAGGTTCTTTGAATCTGGAAGGTTTAAGGGGATAAGAGAGCTACCTGGGAACCCTCTGGATGCATTGTAGGGTGCTCAAATCGTGCATAAACTGAGAGGAATATAGCTGTTCGAGTTTCAATGCTTGAGATTCCAATTGAGATTCCAAATAAGGTAAGTGTGACAAAAAAAGTGATCCTCCTGATCCTATGCATGCTGGCCCATGGTAAGAACTCTTCTACTCCTTCTGGATCATTGGATATACTTCCCAGATGATTATAAACCACTCCTGGTTGCCATGATTCGGTTTGACTAAGATTGAACCGGCTAGCTCCCAGTTGAGGTAGGTGTAGCACTGGTTTGGCCGGTTTTGGAGATTTAATCATAACTTCATAATCCCGTGATCATTTCTTCTCATTCTGGGCTTTTTGGAAATATAAGAGATCCATATTGAATTCCATGAGTTTTTTTGGGTCGGATAGCTTCTTCCTTGGGCTTGAAACAACTTCTAAACTTGGATACTCGCAGATGAACGGGCTGAAGAACCTCTGGTTTGTAAAATTCATATCTTCCTGGTCCGAGTAGTTTTGAGGTTTATTACAATTGGGGTTGACTCCTTTTGAGTTTAGAATTCATTAAAACTAGTTTCATGGTAAAATTCCTCCGGGTTGAAGAGATACGGTGTTTTGACTGAACACATGTCCTGGTTGGTCCTTTGGTTAGCTGATTGGTGCAACTGGCTGGGCTATGGTTCGGCTACTTGTTTGATGGCCGCATCACTCGTCGAGCGGGCGATTTAGATTTCTTGTCTGGTCCAACTCTCCGAATGGGCGAGTTGGAATGCTTGCTTGGTCTAACTCACTGAACGGGTGAGTTAGACTGCTTGCCTTGTCCAACTCCACGAACGGGCAAGCTGGACTGCTTGCTCGGTCCAACTCGCCGAACGGGTGAGTTGGACTGCTTGTTCTGTCCAACTCCCCAAATGGGAGAGTTTGAATGCTTGTTTGGTCCAATTCGCCAAACGGGCGAGTTAGACTTCTTGCTTGGTTCAACTCGCCAAACGGGCGAGTTGGACTGCTTGGTTTATCCAACTCGCCGAGAGCGCGAATTGGACTGCTTGTAAGGTCCCGTGCTCCATTTCTCTCGAGTCCTTTGCTCGGGAACCTCTGTCGAGATTGTGTCGAGAAAGCTTTCGTACAGAAACACAATTTTAGACATTGATTTCGAGATGACCATTGTTGAGCCCAACAGTTGTTTGTTTGGATCGGACCATCCTATCCGAGAACTTGTCGTATAACTTCTTTCTTTTAAATTACAAGAAGATTTGGTCCGGGATTTATAATTCTTTTTAGATAAGAAATATTTCCCAAGAGTTTTCTCGCATTGATTCTATCGTGACCGAATTTGACCCCAACAATCCCAATTCTCGATAGAGAAAATGTACGCAATCCTTCAAAATATCAATTCAGCCGTTTCCTTCGTAAAAAAGGAGAGAGTAGGTACGTATACTATACACGTATACACCCATACTTCAATTTTTTTTTGCTTCGGCATAAAATTATTTTTTCAACAAAGCAAATCGAGAACAAAAGTATCAGCGAGCACAACAAAGGGAACACTTTCTCCCCGCTCATTGACTAGATCTACGGCTGGGTGACCAATTCATTCCGCTCAAGAAACTCACGAAATGTTTCGTGACTAGATCTTAACAAAATAACCTTTGGTAAAACTCATCGAGTGACTCCAAGAAACTTCCACCAATGATTAAAATCAAAGTGGAAAATTTTCCAAGAAATCTGCGGAAACATCGCTACTTTGACATCTCCATCCATCGCGACGATTAACTATCTTCAAAAAAACGATCACCCATTGGCCTTGGCCAGTTACACCTTCCCGTAAAAGCCCGAACCAGAATTCGGCATCCCCTTTAAGGACAATTATAAACTAACTCGACCTTACTGGTAACACGAAAGTGCCATGGTCTAATCCTTTAACAACAACGTCCTCGGATATGTGGCTGAACACAGCCTTTATGCCAAGCCAGAACATTTGAGCGACCACCTCTCCATCCAATCACTTAACGGCAAAACGAAAATCCACGATTCTTCTAAGAACGCCAAGTGACGATTATGAAAATAATTATCGTATACCCAGAAATAGAAATCATGCAATGAATTCTTTACAATAAGACTCAGTCCTAACAACCAAACGGTTAACGAAAAACTTGAACTTGTCGAAAAGTAGACCAAGTTCTATATGTTCCACAATTAACTTTATGCCCGCAATGTTTTACACATAAAACACAGCATATAAGGAAAAATTTGTAACAAAGATCCTAGAGCTATACGAAATATCCTTAAAAATTCACGAAATAAATCTCGGAGGGCCGACTCTTCACAAAGCACAGTGAAGGAAGACGCATCTTCCTAGGGAAAAATTTACGCGGCCCCTTGGTCCTAATTCCTCAATCACAAATCAAAAAAATAACATCCAAACAAAAACAACAGTTTTGGCTGTGAACATCCGCAAACAAACCAAAATGTTTCTCTACTGAAAGGGTAAGACAAAATCCTTGTCACACCGCAAAACATCTTCAAGAACATTTGAAGCATAAAATGCAGCATATAAAAAACCAATCTTCAGCATCGCGAGACGTCGCATACGCTTGAAGAACTGTTTTTCGACAAAAAATATTTTCCTCGATAAAAACACCATCTTGGAAGACCAGACAGTCATACGCACTAACATCTTCTCAAACGCGTATCCTTCGCGAAGACTGGAAACGGTAACATCTACCATCATGTTTGTTGCTGATCACAACAAACTCTAAACGTCATTAACATACTAAGCCATCTCCTCCCATAGAGATAGCTCTCAGAAATCCGACACAAGGATAATAGCCCGCTATAAAAGAAATCTGAAATTTTGGTCAGCACTTCCAGACAACTTCAAAATTGTCTTTGGAGAGATTCTCGGTTCCCGATCAGTGCAAGTCATATAAGCAGAGAACTTATCGCAAACTTCAATATCGAGACGAAAGCAGGTCGAAACACTATGGGTAAGGTAAGCCGAAATAGTCATCGCAAACTCTAAATCGTTATTAGGCCTAGGTCATACCCTAAACCCAGCATACTGGTCTTAAATATCTCAAGGCAGGAAATCTAACCGGTACGAGATCCTATAATATGTATCTTCGTTGATATTTGGGTGTTTATGAAACCTCTAAAACACAAGCTTCGGATATCATCATCTTAAACAATGACAAGTATCATCATCTGTTAAAGAGTTAGATATGAGATGACAACTCATACTCTTCCCTCTACATTCACACAAATACTCATACACTCTTAAAAACGCGAAACACAACATTGAAAGAATCTGCACAGCGGCAGGGATTCAAGGCCACACCCGACCAGTCCCGAAAACATGGATACGGCCACACTTGGCAAAAGAAAAAAAGCCTACAAGGCTAGTCTTGAGGCCGACAAAGGTCCAATACAAAATTACATCTGCAGCGACATGCTAAATAATCTCTACACGACACACAAATGAGGTGAGGAAGGATTGATCCCTTCAGCAAGGGTAAACAGGTCGTAAAAACCTTAACTCCAAGATGAAATGAGGAAGGATTGATCCCTTCATCAAGGGTACATATGCATCCTTCAAAAGGTGCAGCCCCAATCTTATCAACTTATACGGCATAAACCCAAAGATGATATGATCGGAAAAGCATTCTTGAGGAATGTTTCTTGCGAGAAATGACAATTTTTACGAAACAGTCTTCTGTTGGTGGAGTCAAAAACGGTCACGACGGAACCGATGTCTAAAAGTTATCGCAGAAACATTATCTCTATTTTGAGTAAAAAGAAAGTAAGAAATCTTTGTATCCAAACTCCTCATCGTCCAACCCGTCTCCTCCCGGCCAAAGAGTAAAGACGTACAATCGAGGGAACATCCGAGTCGCTTCCAAGTCTAGTTGCCCGTGAGCGATGAGACACGAAAAGTCTAGCCGCCCATGGGCGTCTAGACCTGTGACAAAGTCTAGTCGCCCATGGGCGAATGAGACTCTACCCAAAGTCTAATCGCCCCCAACGACTAGACTCACCACCAAGTTTAGTCGCCCACAGGCGACTAGACTCACCCCCAATTCTAGTCTCCCATTGGCATTTAGACACACAACGTCCAGTCGCCCATGGGTGACTAGACTCTTGGCAAAGTCTAGTCTCCCATGGGCGACTAGATACTTGTAAATGTTTAGTCGCTCATGGTTTACTAGACCATATCCACTTCATCACCCTTTCCTTTGAATCTTGACTTGACCGTTTCTTGTTTCGTTTTGATTGGATTTTTCGTTGAAGGTTTATGATAAATATCGCAAAAACTTGTTTTCTCGTAGAAATTTGAGTCAATCTTATAAAACGATAGTGGTTAACTCAAACACCAATGTTATCTCGACTATGCAGTTGGTTTATTATTTTGCGGAACCAGTATAGTGAAATCATACGAGGGATGATTTCTTCGAAAGAAATCGTAAAAATCGTAAAATGATCCAAAAGGTTCTAAAACGCGATAAAATCCAACTTACGGTTATTGAGGAGAACGAGCCAAACTTTAATGACGGTCTACCGAAATGGAAAAGAAGATAATTGTCAAAGTTCCAAGATAATTATGGAAAATCAAGAAGATAAGGAAGTTTTCCCAAAAGGATAAACTCGAATCGAGTCCAGAAAAGGAAAGACGACCGACCTTGAAGACCTATAAGGGACATGGGACGCAGACACAAAAATTCTCAGAGAAAAACTTACCACTTAGAAATTTTAGGCATTATAGTCGACATGCTTAGTTTATATGTCCTGCACTCGATTACTAGACGAAATCGCACAGACAGTTCGGTCTATTGTTCAAACTCTTTAACTGAACTACTTTCGGCTTGATCCTCGAAGGGGCTACATAGGCAGCCTTTCATTAGGTTTAGTCCGAAATCAACAAAACCTTTTCGTGTCTTCTTTGGCTTTTGTTATTGAGCTGCGAATCAACTAGGTTTAAGGTTTTAGGTTGCTAGAACTAGAAAACTCTGTGACAGCTCTTGCGGCCAAAGCTTTTACAATCTGTTGTAACAATCGCTATGCTCTTACGAAAATTCTAAATAAATATCTATCCTTTTTAATTTGTTTTGTTATCTTTTCATATTATATGTTTTTATTCGATTACTTGCCGCTGGCTCTTGAAGAGAATCCAGACCTCAAGGAATGTAGGGTTTTCTTTGTTTTTTTTTTCGTTCACTAAAATCGACAGTGTGTATTTTGGTTCCCATGACTGTGGATTCAGTTCCGTGCGTGAGCCAGTGCGTTAATTTTTCGAAGGATCGACAATCTTGTTTACTCGCCTTGCAATCACCACATGACCTTTGCCCGTGCTTTGGCCTCATTCACAAGATATCGCGAATCACTTCCCGATAGGTCACCCATCCTTGTACTATTCAGTTCAAACACACTTAACTCTGAAGTTCTAAATGAATGTTTTTCCTAAAAGATAAATGCACTTTGGTGACATAGGTAACCAAAATAATTCTCTTAAATCTTTCCATATACCACAAACCGGGATGTTATATTATCATTATGTGCTTTCCAGATATATCATTTATCCATGAGTACGAGTCTCTTTTCATTTGCAGGTCCTCAATACTATTCTTTCGTTAAAAAAGATAATTCATGTTAGTGTAAATACTGGACACATGAAAAATATCTGGATGAGACGCTGTAACCGCTAAAGCCTATGCTTGTAGTGCTGGAGGACATTCGAAGATAGCTTGAGTGACATATTTATAAGGTTCTCCACATCACGGACAAATGTTATCACATCCATATGGCGACGATTCAAATTCCTTGTGACAGCTACATATCTTGTTAGATGACAAATTGTTTTGTGGAACATTTAAAAACTTGTAGTTTTATGATGGTTCAGTAGAAATATGTTAATATTGGATAACTACAATATGAAATATATTCTTACCCTAATAATTATTATATTGATACCAACCTAAAAATTTCAATTATTAACCAGTATTCAAATTATCATGGGATCTCTAGCTATTTTAATTTTAAACACTGATTTAGAAGTGTGAATTCAAACAACATAATACGATCTAAAGGTACTGTTTTCTCCGTTCCAACAATATTGTTATTTTGGTATTTTCATATACATTAATAATAAAATTATAATGGGTAAATCTTAATTAATATGAGTAAATTGGGTAAATAATAAACTATAAAATTATATTAAAAACACAAAACAACAATCTTTATGAAAAAAAACAACTATAAAGTTTCCCAAGCTCTCCTAGGAAAAAC
Source organism: Moricandia moricandioides (assembly GCA_905132885.1). NCBI lineage: Eukaryota > Viridiplantae > Streptophyta > Magnoliopsida > Brassicales > Brassicaceae > Moricandia > Moricandia moricandioides. Next base: position 74,998 of record CAJHQQ010001674.1, read on the forward strand.
AAAATCTCATATACTCTCCTTCCTTTTCCGATTTTAATTTTCCTGATCAATCTCAACATCTTCTCCCATGGCAGCAAGACCGACCTCCTACGAGTCAGGAGAAACATGGATTGATATAGCCTATTTATTACCAGTTTCAGAACATGTTATAGGCTCTATTATGTGTGTCTAGGCTATGTTTTAAGGTCTTTACAGGTCCAGGTATGTTTTGGAGATATATGGAGATACTTGGAGATTTTGGAGCATTAGAGGGGAGTAATCCGTAGCTGATCATTGAGAGAGCCGAAGTAGAAGAATGTTGTCGATCGATGACACTACCTTGACGTCGACCGATGTTACATGACCAAGATCGATCGATGCTGAAAACTTGACATCGATCGATGACCAATTCACAGACAGCCGATTTCAAGCCCAAGTTAGAGACAAGACACAAGATTACAAGATTGCCCCTGAACAAGTTTTGTCCTAGATTTTAGGGTTTTATATGTATACACTATGTATTACACAAGGCAGTGTGCGCGTGTGTACGGTGTGAGATTCTAGAGTTTTTAGTATTCTATTAGAATTTATTTAAGGGAGAAGATTCAAAAATTCTTTGGGAGATTTGTATTGGAACCCCAGTATTTTATATATGCATTATATTAAGATTATTATTCTTAATTTGATTATGTCTGAGTAGTTACCAGCTAGATTTAGGGTTGAATGATAACAATAATGGATTAGCCCAAAAGTAGGATTGCTAGGTTAAGTTAATATCCATCAATTGAGTTGTGCTTAGTGTTTGCATTCTAGAGTAGCTAACAAGGATCTCGAAAGTAGGACATGGACGACTACGAGAGTAGGTTTTGTGCCAGAATATACTCCATTGAACTAGGTTGTTAGGAGCATGCGAGAGCTGGTCTAATTAGCTTGGTGAACATATCAAATTTCATTCACACTTGCTTCTGATTTCACCGTCGATCGACACTAGGCCTTAGCAGTCGATCGATGGTCTTTCCTTTTGCTCGCATACGAGAGTTGGAGTTAAAAGGGTCAGAATAGTTAATATTTGAGTTCTAGAATATTTACATATCCGTGCTTCTTATTCCCTGTAATTCATTAAGCTTAGAAACCCTAGATCTAGCATATTTACATTTGCATCTAGTTATTTTAGTAACATATTTCTGTATGTACATTATTAGCATATTTCCATATTTCATCTAAATAAGGAATATTTCCTAAGTCTGATTACTTGTTAACAATATATATATTCACCTAGCTTAACCTTTAGAAACAAGAAATCTATTGTGTGTCATTGTTCTCTATGGATTCGATCCCTAAGTACAACACCGAATCTCTCTTGGCAAGAGAATTGTTTTGTGTGTTAGGATTAAGGGTTGATTTGATAGTTAATTGTTTAGAATATTTATACACTGCTAGAACAATAAACACATCCCATGTCAAATTTGTCACCGTTTCCGGGGAACATTGATCGCCATTAGATTTAATTTCTAGGGTTTAGTCTAGGTTTGTTTTTACTTTCAAGTTACTGATTTTTCTTTTTCTTTGTTTTTCAGGTGCATGCAAAAGAGTACTCTGATATAGCCTATTTATTACGAGTTTTAGGCCATGTTATGGACTCCATTTAGGGTCTATTATGTGTCTCTAGGCTAGGTTTTAAGGTCTTTACAGATCCATGTATATTTTGGAGATAGATAGGGATACTTGGAGCTTTTGGAGCATTTAGAGGAGATTAATCTGTAGCTGATCTATGAAAGAGTCAGAGTACAAGACTGCCGTCGATCGACAACACTATCCTAGCATCAACCAATGTTACATGACCAAGATCGATCGATACTAACTACTTGGCATCGATCGATGACCAATTCGAAGACAACCAATTTCAAGCCCAAGTTAGAGACAAGACACAAGATTACAAGTTTACCCCTGTAAGAGTTTTGACATAGATTTCAAGGTTTTTATATGGGCAAATCTCTCAAATAGCCCCTTTTGAAGTTTTTGTCACAAAAATAGACCTTAAGAGAAAAAATGACCAAAATAGACCCTTTTTATTTTGAAAATTTTAATATTTTTTATTTTTTAAAAATTTTTAAACCTCAATTCCAAAACCCCACCCCATAACTCTAAACCCTAATTTTAGATTAGTTAACCCAAATGTATAAATATATATTTACATCCTTTAATAAAATTTATTTTGGTAATTTTTCTCTTTGAGTGCTATTTTTGGGACATAATTTTTTTTAAGTCTATTTTGGTCATTATATTTTTTTTTATATTTATACTTTATGTATGAGAAAAAAAAGAGGGGGGATACAATAGAATACAATACAATACAATATAGTAGAGATTTTTATTGGAACCCCATTGTTTTTATCTATGCATTATATTCAGACCATTCCTCTTACTTTAATTATGTCTGAGTAGTTATCAACTAGATTTAGGGGTTATTAATGGTACTGATGGATTAACCAAACAATAAAATTGTTAGGGTTATTATTAGATCTATTAATAGAATTTTGTTTATTGCTTGTGTTATAGAGTAGCTAACTAGAACCCTGATAATAGAATAGTTAGGCGCAAGCGAGATCATGGTCTACTACCGGAGTATATTTTGTTGAGCTAGGTTTCTAGAAAAAAACGAGAGTTGATTTAGTTAACCTAGTGAACTTATTGAATGAGGTCATAAAGCTTGACTCAAGAAACCATCGATCGATGCTGGATCATTGCCATCGATCGATGGTCATTCCGTGTCAACAAGCGAGAGCTGAGACATTGGATTTGATCAATAGACTAGACTCGCATCGAGAGGTGGTGTCTTTTACAATAGATATCAAATTCAATGATTAAATACCCTTAACTTCCATCTTCTATATTTCACTTGCCTGAAACCCTAGATCTAGCATATTTACATTTACATCTAGTTATTTTATTAGCATACTTCCATATTTACATTATTAGCATATTTCCATATTGCATCTACACTCTAATAAGGAACATTTCCTTAGAGTGATTACTTGTTACCAATATATATATATAATCACATAGCTTAACATTAGGAATAAGAAATCTATTGTGTGCCATTGTTCTCTGTGGATTCGATCCCTAAGTACTACACCTGATCTCTCTTGGCAAAGTATTATTTTGTGTTTTAGAATTAAGGGTTAATTTGATAGTTTATTGTTTTGGATATTTATATCCTGCTAGAACAACAAACAACACCGCATGTCAAATTTGGCGCCATTGTCGGAGAACATTGATCACCATTAGATTTAATTTCTAGGGTTTAGTCTAGGTTTGTTTTACTTTTTAAGTTACTGGTTTTCTTTTCCTTTTTCTTGCAGGTGCATGCACAAGAGTACCAGGAGCAATAAAAGACAAGAATTATTTTTCTCAGACCCGCAGAAACTCGAACGTACAATCGCAAAGAAAGATGACAAGCATCGATCGACGGCATACATTAAGCATCGATCGACACTTCTTTACGAATATCATCAACCAGAATCAGAACTCTATCATCGACGGACATTGATCACATAGAATCGATCGACATCATCTCATCCGCATCGATCGACGACAGCAGACGAGTTCATATGGCTGCGCCTATAATTGTTGTTCAGAATGAGAATGGAGACTTGCATGACCTCAACGGTCATCTGCCTAATGCAGCAGGTCAAAGGATATACGATCAGGGGGTTGTAATCCCTAATACAGAAGCAGACAAAGACGCTGCAATAGCTAACCCCGAAGCTAACGCCCATGCTGGTCAACGAACGCTGGATGACTACAACCGTCCAGACCAGTTCAATGCCAACAGATCCGCCATTTATCCTCCAGCTTTTCAGAGAAATGATTTTGAGATACAGCCCGTTTTCTTCGGACTTGTAGCGCAGACACCTTACCATGGGTTACAACATGAGCACCTTATGGATCATCTAGAGCGATTTAAGGATCTAGTAACTGCTATTAAAGCCAATGGAGTCTCTGAGGACTACCTTTTCTGTAAGCTCTTCAAGTTATCACTTGCTGGAGAAGCTTCATATTGGCTTAAGCAACTACCACCATGATCCCTGATATCATGGAATGACATTAAAAACGCTTTCCAGCGTAATTTCTTTGATGACGCAAGAGCAGAGGATTTGAGGAACAAGATTGCTACTTTCTCATAGGAACCTTCAGAGTCTTTTAGAAACTCATGGATCAGATTCAAGTCCTACCAGAGAGACTGTCCACATCATGGGTTCAACGAAATGCAGCTCCTTAGCACTTTCTTCAGAGGTATTGAATTACAATATCTGATGGCTTTAGACACAGCTAGTGAGGGAAACTTCAGCACAAGAAGCCCTGAAGAAGCTACAAGATTGATTAAAAACCTGGCATCCAACAGTAGCACCAAAAACACCGTTTTCGAGAGAAGGAAATCAGCTCCAGCTGTGAGCAAGGAGCAAATTGGAAAAGTTAAGGCAAAACTGGATAGTTTTCAGAGAGTTTTCAAGAAGCAAGTTACTTTTGCGGACGTGGAAGCAATTGAGTCTGGAGACGATGAGTTTGATGAATAAGATGTAAACTACATTGATGAGAATGGTTTCTAGAGACAAGGGAATTCATGCTTTAACAGGAACTCCTATGGTATTGGCAAAAGGAGTAGCTCTTAACAGAATTTTCAGCGAAAACCTTTCAACAACAATAGGACTTATGGATCTACTTACTACCAGAATCCTCCTCCAAAAAGTCAGGAAAGCAAGGTTGAAGCGATGGTTGATAGATTTTTAGAGGGACAACAAAAGACGACTGTGGATTTCAATGGGAAGATAAATAGTCTGTACCTCAACCTCAACACCAAGTTTGAAAACCTTAGCACTCATGTGAAGAAATTGGAGAATCAAGTGATGCAAACAAGTGAGACCATTAAGAAGCATGAGAGCTTGATCAAGGAGAAAATCGAGGCTGGGCAAAGACACCACGTCAATGCTTTGATTGATGATGATTTCTGGGTAGAAGTCAAGAGAGAGAAGCTCCAAGATAGCAATTTCCGTGTGGAAAATTCAGTTTCACTCGACAATACTAATACACATCGATCGACGCCAACCAGTGAGAATTGATCGACGGTGAAACCCACAGACTCTGTAGCTTTGTGTGAATCGACTAATACCGTCGACACTGCCTCCGTAACATCGATCGACAGGGGGACAGAAGAATCGATTGACAAATCCAGTACGACTACTGAACCTAAATACAAGCTTGTTTGTACGTCCAACCATGACAATTTCAGATCAGAATGCAGACACATCTGAAGCTATGGATATTGATAGAGAAGATGAGGGACATTCAAAAAGGAGACAAAAGATCCCCAAACACCAACGCTGAGAAGCCAATGAAAAGGAGATAGACAACTTTGGTAAAAGAGTTTTTAAAATTCCTATATAAACCTCTTTTGATGAAGCCAATTATACTCACAGATTGTGGATATTTTTCAAGGAAAACAAGGGAATCAGATGATGATATAGAAATAATGTTCAATCACCTCAGGGAAAAGATGAAGCAGAGGACCTGTCTAAAGAAGAAAAGTGATCCTGGAAAATTCGTGGTTCCATGCTTCATGAAAGGAATCAAATACCCCAACTCCCTTTGTGACACTGGATCTTCAGTAAGCATTATGCCAAAGTCAATGGCAGAGGAGCTGAACCTAAAAGTGGAACCTTCCAACGATTCCCTTTACGTTCGTAGACTGCTCAAGAGTGAATTCAGGAGGGATGGTAGAAGATGTTCCAGTGCAGATCAATAAAACATTGGTCCCAACCGACTTTCATGTGATGGACATCGGGATAGATTGGAACTCTTCTCTACTACTAGGGCGAGCATTCATGGCTACTGTGGGAGCCATATGCGATATGAAGTTAAACAGGTTGTATCTATCTCTAATTGATCAAAATATATTTTATGAACCTGTCAAAAATAAGAACAAGGCTACCCTGATCGAGTTGTGCAATAATGGAGAACTTGTGGCGACATGTTTCTGAAATTAAGAGTTCGGTGAGGAATCAGAAGAAGGAGTATCGATCGACACTCAACCTCCCCCATCGATCGACAACAATATAGTTCAAAATCGATCGATATGCACCCATATCGCATCGATCGACACTCACACTTCTGCACAAGCCCACCTCCACCATGGCGATTTCAGTTGCAACACAACTTATCTCGAGTACGACGAAGATTACAGAATGGAAGAAAAAAATGAATACAGAGGAATCGTTTTGGAAGAGGCTCGAATTTTCCATGTTTCCCCTCGACCTGGGAAATTGACATTGATCGACGGACACCTTACACCGTCGATCGGTACTGAAGATGAAGCAGAAACCGAACTAGATTCATCTGCAAAATGCGAAAGGGGATATGGCTATTTACAACCAAATGAGTTCGGTATTATGCGATATCCAGATGGTTGTGCTAGACTTCGGTATTATGCGATATCCAGATGGTTGTGCTCGACCTGGGAAATTGACATTGATCGATGGACACCTTACACCGTCGATCGGTACTGAAGATGAAGCAGAAACCGAAATAGATTCATTTGCAAAATGCGAAAGGGGATATGGCTATTTACAACCAAATGAGTTCGGTATTATGCGAGATCCAGATGGTTGTGCTAGAGCTATGGACGGCCGAATTTTACATGTCTTGAAAGACGATGTAGCAGATATACTTGCAATGGCTAACAGAGCTGGAATCCACCGGTCTGATCACCGAGCATCGATCGATATCCCACAGACGACATCAATCGACGCTAAGCCGGCATACCAGGGTTACTATGGAGATTATGGCTGGGTAATGAACGCGAGTGTAGGGAATCCAGCATCAATCCTCAACATATCTTGGCCATCCAACGACATCAAACGAAGACCAGAACAATTAACTGAAGCAGCAGATACAGAAGATGGTTATCTTAGACTAGACGAGTTTGGAATTTTCAGAGATACAAAAGGACGTGCACGAGATATTTACGGGAGGATTCTCAACTTACCTAAGGAAGATTTAGCAGATGCCCTTGTTATGGCTAATGGATCAAAAAGTTTATTTGGACAAGAGCAACCGCCATCGATCGACATGCACGTACCACTATCGATCGACATCAAGAAGAAGAAGCACCAGCCTAAGCAGTACCAAAAATCGATCGACAACAAGAAGCATGCGTCGATCGATACCACCATACCAGGAGTCAAAGAGTTCTGTACATCTAACCCTTTCACTTCAGAAACTCCATGGATAAATCCCCTACTGATCGACAGTCAGGTAGAGTATGGACAGAGAGCTTTTGATGCTGATGGCAGACAAATTTTCTTTTGGGAAATGCCAGATGAGTATGGCATATACAGAGATGAGAATGACAATGCACGCGCTATAGACGGACGAATTGTGAATGTGCAAGAGGAAGATATCAGAGAAGTTCTAGAAAGAGCTACTATGTTTAAATGCAGCAACATATGTTTACCTGAACATGCAACAAAGATCGCTATGTCCAGGAAGAAGCAAGAAACATATAGCAGAGCAGAGATTGATGATCTTGAGAATGAGATCTACAACGCTCAAGAGATATCCTTAGAAGATTCTTACAGGAGGCTTGATGATGTCAACTATCCAATAGACAAATGCCTCACCGGTCTGACTACACGCATGGAGAAGATGCAGCGAGATTTGGATACTATTCAAAGACATCATGCGAGTGGACACAACAGAGTGTCATCGATCGACGGCAACATCGCACCATCGATCGATGCTACATCCGACAGACAGATGCACCCATCATAAATACAATTTGAAGACAGGTTCAATGAGATTGTTTTCTCTCATAGCTTAATGAAGAAAGATATTTCTCAGAAATTGGAATATATATCACAGATAAAGCTGCCAGACTTCGAATGCTACAACTTAATATTGAGAATCTACAAAAAAAAATACATTCAGTGGAAGTTACTAAGGAGATCATAAAAAATGAGAAAGCCAGAGGAGATGAAGCAATGAGAAACTTCATTGGTACATGGTTTCAGAAGAGCAGAGAAGATGTAGACACTTGTTTTCCAAGTGTTGCTCCACCTCCCTTCTAGTCAGAAAGTTCAAATGTCGAGCTTAAGACTATAACCAAGCGCTGAGTGGGAGGCATCCCACTGTTTAGTAGGTTTTTACTTAGTTTTTACTTATACTATTTATTTATTTCGAGTTTTATTTTATTTCTACAGACTACTTATACAACCATCGATCGAGACCATAGAGGCACCATCGGTCGACACTGGATCGCGACCATCGATCGACCAAACCTGCCTACCATCGATCGACACTCTCTCACAGAGAGAGGTATCGAGTTCTATACTTAATCTATCTACTTATGATGTAATTTTTCCTAACCAATCCGGGGCGGATTACACTTGGGACAGTGTAATTTAAGTCTGGGGGGAGGTTCGCTAACGCTATTTTAATGTTTTTGAGTTTTATTTACTATCTATATAAGTTTTTCAAAGAGTTTTATCGAGTTAAGAAGAAGACTATGATCAAGATTTATTATTGACTAACCATACTTTAGCACCATTCTTACAAAGTTGTTTACGAAGATTTTTTTTTTTTTTGAATGAATGTAAAATTTATTCAAGCAAAACCTATTTACATCAAGTGCAGACGTGTTTCTTTATATTTCAAAGAATCAAACTAATTCTGATCTAATATAAAAGAATTATCTAGCTCCTCCATTTGTCTCTTGTATCCCAAGCCAAGTGATCAGACCTTCATCAAAATACTGCTGCCCCTTTCCTTTAACTGAAAGCAACCTGAGCCTCACTGTCTTGTCGACAAATCGGACCAAGCAACTGATATCTTTCGGTTGTTCACCATGTCTCCTAGCATTTCTTTCTCTCCACACTGTATGCATCGTTTCTTGCAGAACATACGGAAAAATAAAAGTCTTTGTTGGGGTGAGTCTCGGGTTTGTCAGTAACCTTTGGAGTATATTCCAGTCCGTGGTGAAAGCATTCTGCATAAGACCTCCTATTAGCTTCTTCCATACCTGTCCCGAGAATCGGCAGCCAAAGAACAGGTGGCAGCAAGATTCTTGTTCTTCACTGCACAAGACACAAGTCGTGTTGTCTGTTATGTTCCAATGCTGCATTTTATCTGCAGTTTGTAGCCTGCCTCTCATGACTAGCCAGTGAAAGAAAGCATATTTTGGGGTTGATTGGGAGAACCATACACCTTTGCTTCATGAACAGGTGTGGCGGTTGTTCCTGATCTGTTCCCATGTCTTCTTCGTAGAAAATTTGGTTGTGAATTTTCCATCAGCTTGCTTCCAAAGAGGTATATCATCCTCCTGTAGTATACTGTGTCTAAGCCAGTGAACTCCTGTTCTTGCGTCTCCTTTCCAGAACTTCCAAGCCCTTGAATCGGATTCTCGCCGATCTCCTGACCTTCACCAGCATCCCTACCAAGCACGGATGAGTTCGGCGGCGGCGCCGAAGCCATACTTGAAAACCTAGCTTGCCAATCGCCTTCGGAGTCGTCCTTTAGCAAAACGGTGCGTTTTTTCAGCTTCTCTTTCTTAACAGTAAGTTTCCAAACTGGTGTAGGTTAAATGTTTTTAGTCGCTGTCCCCACCCCCGTAGGGGCCCCCTTGCCAGAAACCCTATAGGCGCCGTACAAACCCGTGGGCCATGTGCGACAGGGTTTTTTGGCGGTTTCAGTCCGACCCCCGGCGACAGAGTGTCGAACCTGCGACCTCTGGCACTCGTGTGTGAGAATCTCCATGAAACCGCTAGGCCATCGTGGATATCTCAAAACTGGTGTAGGTTAAATGTTTTTAGTCGCTGTCCCCACCCCCGTAGGGGCCCCCTTGCCAGAAACCCTATAGGCGCCGTACAAACCCGTGGGCCATGTGCGACAGGGTTTTTTGGCGGTTTCAGTCCGACCCCGGCGACAGAGTGTCGAACCTGCGACCTCTGGCACTCGTGTGTGAGAATCTCCATGAAACCGCTAGGCCATCGTGGATATCTCTAAACTGGTGTAGGTTAAATGTTTTTAGTCGCTGTCCCCACCCCCGTAGGGGCCCCCTTGCCAGAAACCCTATAGGCGCCGTACAAACCCGTGGGCCATGTGCGACAGGGTTTTTTGGCGGTTTCAGTCCGACCCCGGCGACAGAGTGTCGAACCTGCGACCTCTGGCACTCGTGTGTGAGAATCTCCATGAAACCGCTAGGCCATCGTGGATATCTCAAAACTGGTGTAGGTTAAATGTTTTTAGTCGCTGTCCCCACCCCCGTAGGGGCCCCCTTGCCAGAAACCCTATAGGCGCCGTACAAACCCGTGGGCCATGTGCGACAGGGTTTTTTGGCGTTTTCAGTCCGACCCCGGCGACAGAGTGTCGAACCTGCGACCTCTGGCACTCGTGTGTGAGAATCTCCATGAAACCGCTAGGCCATCGTGGATATCTCAAAACTGGTGTAGGTTAAATGTTTTTAGTCGCTGTCCCCACCCCCGTAGGGGCCCCCTTGCCAGAAACCCTATAGGCGCCGTACAAACCCGTGGGCCATGTGCGACAGGGTTTTTTGGCAGTTTCAGTCCGACCCCGGCGACAGAGTGTCGAACCTGCGACCTCTGGCACTCGTGTGTGAGAATCTCCATGAAACCGCTAGGCCATCGTGGATATCTCAAAACTGGTGTAGGTTAAATGTTTTTAGTCGCTGTCCCCACCCCCGTAAGGGCCCCCTTGCCAGAAACCCTATAGGCGCCGTACAAACCCGTGGGCCATGTGCGACAGGTTTTTTTGGCTGTTTCAGTCCGACCCCGGCGACAGAGTGTCGAACCTGCGACCTCTGGCACTCGTGTGTAAGAATCTCCATGAAACCGCTAGGCCATCGTGGATATCTCGTTTACGAAGATTACTGGAGATACCAAAGTGGATCATCTTACCACTATATCACGCTTGCTTAGAAAGTTTGAAGGAACCGAAGCTGATTTCCAACACTAATCATGACATTATATGCTTGCTTTTGGATTTGGTATACACTGGATCGGATTCCTTCTGCACGTCTGGAAGGTAAAATTCTGTGTGCTTCTAATTCCCCTCTCTCTCCACTTTAGATTAAAAAAGGAATCGAACATGATTTGGTGGCTACAACCATTAAAGCTTGATTCATATGATCCTAGAAAGAGATAAAAAGGTCAAAAAGAAGTGAACATGATCTGGTGGCAAAAACCATTAGGGG